>PVKS010008560.1:0-67760 GCA_004027875.1 Aplodontia rufa | reverse complement strand
ACTTTCTTTACTTTCATCCCCTGCCCCAATAAATTAGTGAGCCTGGCTACTTCCTTTGTCTTTCAATTCAGCCCATCCTCCAAGTTCAACCTGTCCAGCCACCTTTGAAGGTTTTTTTAGGAATCATCTTTTATTACTAATTATGATTTTAGACCTGTAATTCCAGAAGAAACAGAACAACCTCAAAAATGGATCTTACAAATTGTTTTCCATCTTATTTATAATAAATACACATTTGTACAACAGGGATTTTAACAGCTCAAGCTATTACTCTTCAACCCATTTTTTTGACAGTTTGTTCTGCTTCTCAGTTGCAGATTCATTTCCAAAATAAGACAAGGTGCTCTCTTCTTTCTGCCTCCAGTAAATTCCACAGACACTTCTAATCATCAAACATAATTTAATTCCTTAAGTATTTATAAAGCCCTACTGTGCAGAGGATCTGAGTAGTTAATGGGAATACAAAATGCTCAAAATCATAATCCTTGACCTGGAGGAAGTTTGGTGTAATTCCACAACAGAAAAATAAACAGGTAAATTAAAGCCCAAGTAGTAAATGCTATTTTGTGTTTCAAGGCTGATGCCTTTTATCCTATTCCAAGATTGTGGAGGGACTTAGTGTAGCGATGATTTGACTTTCCAGAAGTTGGATATTCCTAAAAGACTGCTTTTGGTGAGTTTTCATGCTTGTGGAAGAAACAAAAAATTGATCAATAGTGGGGTCTTTTATTTTCAGAAAATATTATATATGCCAATTAGTTTCTGAGGAAAAAACAGTGGGAAAAAAATAGTCACCTACCCCCATAGAACGTATATTCAATCAGACAAATAGTAAACAAATAAACAAATTTGTATAGTGATAAAGGGTAGGGGAAAACCCCCAGAAATACGTGATAAGGAGGAGGTAGATTGGGCTGTTTGGAGTCCTTGTTGAATAAATAACATTTTAACTGAGACTTAAGTAACAAGAAGGATCAAGCCACATAAAGATATACGGAAAGCCTATTCCAGGAAGGGACCATAGCCAGTGTAAAAACTCCAACTTAGAAACAGTTTGGTGTTCCAGAGAAACAAAACGAGGATCAACATACCTGAAGTGTAGGGAATAAGGCAGGGAGAGGTATGAATTAGTAATTATAGAGGAAGGTTAAAAAAATCATTTAAGTGTCTTAGGCCTTGGTAAGTATTTTGGATGTTTATAGGTTCAATGGGAAACACCCAGGGTAGAGGCAAGACACATGTCACTTGTTGTACAAAACTATTATGAGATGAATGGATTGTCGGGTGCAGATGTGGAAAAAGGAGCAGTTACATGCTGGTTTAAAACTTGCACCAAATGACTAAGAAACTAAATCACTAGTCTAAATAAGAGAGTGTGGGAGCTGAATGAGAGTGGAAATGGAAAGTAGACAGATATGTAATATACTTGGGAGGTATAATTCCACACAAATCATTATTGGACTGAATTAGTAAGGGTTGGATGGGACAAAAAGAAGGGAATGAATTTGACTAGAGCTACTGGTGTGTGTGGTTGTTTCATTGCCAAAAAGGAAACTACTGAGGGAGGAAGTAATAGGTTTTGGGAGAAGTTGAAGAATGAAGTTTGGTTTCTTGATATAGGGATTGAGCGTTTTGACAAAGGAGTCAAAATATTAAATAAGGTAATTAGAGGTAAGAAGCTCGTGCCCAGTACAAATTTTGAAGTCAACAACATACAGTCTTCTAAAAATGAATCTCTTCTCTTTTCAGGACAAATTAGAAAGCCAGTTTTTCTTCTTTCACTTTCAGTCAGATTATAGAACATATACATCTCAAATGCAAACTCATGTACATAATATCATAACTGCTTTTAGTTTTCTGACTCCATTGATTTTTAAAAATTAGCTGTCATTTTGCAAGGTGGTAGAATCTCATTCAGTTCAGAGATCCTGACTTGTTAGGGGTACATATGATTTTTGGGAGTCTTCTATAATCAGATTTTCATAGGTGGGAGGCACTCAGATTTTATCCTGTTTTTAGTTTTCTGTCCATATTGTTAAATTGTTGCATCATTCATCAATCATACTAGCAGGATGTATTTAATTTTCTGAGCTTCCGTCAGATTCTTTTTTTTTTATTAAGGAGTTGAGTTGTTATACAATCATAAATGCATATAAGGTAATAATATGACATACGTTTGTTTCTAAGCCAGAGTCACCCCTATATCACCCATCCCCAGTCTCCTGACTCTTCTATATTTACCCCCTTCAACAGCTATAAATCTCATCTATATATACATATATATACGTATATATATATATATATATATATATATATATATATATATCTTTTTACAGCATTAAATGCTTACATAAGTATTATTTGGCTTTTCTGGGGGAGCGGCTTAAAGAGTATGATATGTTATTGATTGGTTGATTGTCTCCCTAGATCCCACCCCATCATCCCTCCCTCTCTCCTCCCCCTCAACCCTCCTCTACTGGTGCACCTATCTGTGGTTCCCCTAGATTATGTGTTGCTTCGACATTGGTCAGTCTAGTACATGAACTTGACCTTTTATCCAAGTCTGGGTTTTGCTCTAGCCTCTACAGTTGAGGGAAAACATTTTTTGACCCTTGACTCTCTGGGTTTGGCTAACTTTGCTCAGCATAATTTTTTTCAACTGCCATCCATTTACCTTCAAAGGCTATAGTATTGTTTCTAATAGCTAAGTAGAATTTCATAGTCTATACGTACTAGAAGTTTTGGTTTCTTTCATCCAGTGAGGGGCATCTGGGTTGATTCTATAGATTTCACCTCACTTCAGTCAGATTGGCAAAGATGAAGAATATAAACAGTAACACATGCTGGAGGGGTTGTGGGGACACAGGCACACAACACACTGTTGATGGAACTGCAGACTGGTATAGCTGCTCAGGAAAGCAATGTGGAGACTCCTCAAAACATTAGAGATGGACCCACCATATGACACAGCTATCCCTCTTCTGGGTATTTTCCCTGAGGACTTAGAATCAGCACATTACACGACACAGCAAAATCCATGTTCTCTTAGAGTCTTAAGTTAACTTGTTTATGCATCATCACTCTGCTGTTTCCTTCCATACAGAGGTAAAACAAAACAAAAGAAAATTAAAAACTATGGGATACTCAAGTCTTTTGTCATTTGAGCTACTTTCCAGGGAAACAGAAGCCACTGTGCTTTCCTATAAGATTCTCTCTGACCATTCCTAAATTTCTTCTACCGAAACACTACCCAAACTTTTTTACTCTAGAATCTTGAAGCCTCTTTTTGATCTACTGTCATCAAATTCCACACACTTTCCAAGAATTTCTGGTGTTCAGCTACTGCATTCATTACTTTTCCGTCACTGTGACGGAAAATTCTGAGAAATATCTGAGAAAATTCACTTAAAGGAGGAAATATTTGTTTTGGCTCATGGCTTCAGAGGCTTCAGTCCATGGTTGAGTGACTCCTTTCTTATGAGCTGGAAGTGAGACAGAACATTGCAGTGAAGAGGGTGTGGTGGAGAAGAGCTGCTCACTTCAAGGCAGTCAGAAGGCAGAAAGAAAGATCAAAGTTCCATGGACAAAGCATAGCTTTTAAATTCATACCTGTAGTATGACCCACCTATTCCAACTAGATCCTACCACTTAAAGCTTTAATCACCTCCCAAAAGTCAATTCAATTGTGAACCCATCAGAGGATAAATTCAATGATAATATCAGAGCCCTTATGATCCCATCCCTTCTCCGAAGCCCCACCTCTGAATATTACTAAGCATTCAACACATGAGCTGTTGGGGGGTATTCCACATCCAAATCATAACATCCACCTTTATGGCTTGATAAAAGATCCACTTTAGGGTGATATAGAAGGTCTTCCTCATTGATCACAAGCTGATACACACCTGTGGCCCAGGTCAGCTCAAAACCACTTTTTGTCAGGCCCTCACAATGCTTTCCCAAAAGTTGAATGAATGACATTTGCAAATAATAGTTCAGGTAGAAATTGAAGTTTCTCGCTTCTTTTGAAACATCCAGAATTTGGGGATCAGTTCCTGCTTGGATATAAGCACCTGCTATTGTCTTAATAGGTAGGCACTGGCCAAGTGTTCATAACCGTTTCTCTTTCTGTGGGCTCTCTAATGTTGAGGTTCAGTGTCAGGTTCAAGTACGGTTACTTTTATGCTGTTTTTTGCCTTAAGCTTAGTTGGCTTTTCTGTCATTTATATTAACTGCTTAAACTGTATAGGCTTTTGAGTTTATGACATATTATTCATTTCCAGTTTTGACTAGGAGATTAACTACTATGCACAAAGTATTTTCTGTAATATGTTGTTTTTTTCCATTTTCCCTATAGCTGCAAAATATTTACTATTATTTTATCTGCTTTCTGTTATGAAATCTATTTTCTGAGCCAGTGACTATTATACATAATAAATTACTGAAGGGAAGAATGGTCAAGGGGAAGAGGAACTAAGCAGGAAAATCATGGCATATCAGAAATGTTATAATGCTTTTATTCCTTTTTTACTTGTATTAGGGCGATAATCAAGAATGTTAGACTATAATCAGGAAGCAGAAATCACACTGGTTATTTTAAAAGAGATAATTTAATATAAAGAATTGTTAATCAGGATTAGACTGATAGGATTAGATAATAACGATTAGCTGAATAACAATGAAGGAAAAGAGTGAGCACCACAACATCATGAAGTTAGCAACTGCAGGAAGTACCTAATTGTTCCTACTGTTACTCCCATAACAGTTCCTGTGGCTGAGGAAAAAAAAAAAGGAAGGGGCTAGAATTATGCAAAAGTGTTAATATTTAAAGGCTTAGAAGAGAGTCTTTGAACCCAGACCTCTGTGGAGGTGGTGCTCTCTGAGTTCAGGGGAGGCATGCCAAGGCTTTAGGACCTCTGTGGAGAGGGTGACAGATCTTTCCTGCTGTTGTCTCTAAGAGGAGAGTGATGAGTTTGGTTCCAGTGTTGGAAAAACTGTATGCTAAATTCAGCAGATGCCAGGAGAACAGACAGATACTGCCCAGTAAAGAAGACCTGCCAGGGTGACACTACAGTAACCGGAGACAGAAAAGGAAAGAGCAAGGTCTTGTCCCTTCTCTAGCCTCCTGTTCTAGCCACTGCTTTGCCAGAACCTAACATGTAGCCAGTTTGCAAAAGAAACATGTGCTTTGCAGAGAGTCAGGAAGACAAAGGACAGTACAGAAGTCAGGCTTAAAACGGAAAAATAAGAACTTATTCATTCATGTACTAGGAATTCCTTTTTCTCCACAAAAACAGCAGCATCATATGTCATTTGCACTTTTCCACTAAACTACTAAGCAAACGGTTTATTTCCTTGGTCCCCAAAGATGTGATACAGAAATGATTTTGTTAGAATATTTAAAATAAAAACACCTATGGCATTCAGTAAAGGAAATGGAAGTTTATTTTTTTTCTCATTTATTCATTTCAGGTGGAAAATTTCACCTTTTGGGTTCAAAAAGTCACTCACAGATTGAGGCACCCATCTCCTTTCTGTGCATCATGGTTTGGTTTTGCATTTTCTTGCCTCCCTGATTAAAGATGGGTTCTTGATTGTATGTTTATCCATGTCCTAGCTCATGAGAAAGGGAAGCAGAAAGGAGTTACAAGCAATAATTTCCTTAAAGCAAGTGCAGATATTTTACACAACAACTCACATGCTACTGGGAAAATTTTGGTCACATGAGTAGAAATAGCTGAAGGAGGGGCTAGAAATATCAAATGGTGAGCTGTACACCCATTAAGAAGTGGGGAGAGAATTGTTGGGGAACTTGCTCTTTGCCAGGTCGATGTAGATAAGAAATTAGAAAATCATTTTTCATTTCCCACAAAATGGTTTGTTCATACCATTCCATCCATCTATTTCTCTGGACCTCAGGATCAAGGAGCACTTACCTTGCATGGAAATAAACTACTGGTAGACCCTGAATAAAAATATGGTCCATTATTATTTGTAGAAGTGTTTTTGCTTACAGGCAAAAAATCATGATGATGTTTCTTCATCTTAAATTCTTGCTAAGACTTCCTTTTCTGCAAAATTGTTGTCTTATTAATTTCTAGCAAAGAAGAAATGGATGCAAAAGAATTTTATGATGACTGATATTATTCTACTCTTGAGCCTTTTTTTTGCTACCAAAAGCATCCCACCCTATTTTGATGTCAACATGACTAGCTGTGGTGTCACCTTGCAGAGGCATCATTTCCTTATAAACAAGGTCAGATATGATCATTTTGCACCCATATATTCTGAAAGGCTAAATTAGAACATTATGAGTCCATGACTGTCAGGACTTTTTCTCATTTCATTATAGAATGTAGTTTCCTCCTCCAAGTCCCAAAGTGCTCAAGCTACCACATTTTTTTCTTCCTTTTTTTTTGATGGGGGGCAAATTTGATGATCTTCAAAATTTTTCTCAGCTTAATGACTATAGCTACTACAAATGCTGCTACTATGATTTCTTTTCTTCTTTGAATTTTTAAATGTTGACTTTTTTACCTTATTTTATTTTTTTGAAATTTAAAATCCAGAAATCACCTTTCAGCTTCGTTTTTAAGTTGTTCTTTTGGGAATCAGAATTTAAATCTATCTGTCAGGAACTAATACGGATATGACCATCTGCCTAGGGGAAAGCACAATATTCTGTATATTATTTTAAAGTCAGTATCATACTGGTCTACCTATATTTCTGAAATCATCAGTGATGTTTAAAGCTCTGAATCATCTAAACAAATCATTTTTTTTTCTTACAGATTTCAGCTGTCATTTGATGATCACTTGGCTTTAGCCTTTAGTTTTAGTCAGACCATGTTTGAGACAGGAATCTCAAAAATCATATCAACTTTTTACTCAGGTCAGATATGCAAGAGACAGGGCTTTACATTTATGTAACCCTTAGTTTCTATTCTCAGTTTCATTCTTCTTATCTTTGTGTCCTTAGGATATAGTCCAGTGTCTGGCACAGAACAGCTATTCTATAAATATTTGTTAAACTAGTAAATGCTAAGAATAGCCAACTTGAAATACTAGTTGTCAAAATTGATCTAAATTAAGGTAACTATGATTTTCCCTATAATTGTTATAGACAAAATATAATAATAGTAGTAGGAAATTAAGAAAAATTAGTGTCCTTTTTGATAGTGTCACAGGGGGAATAAATGACCTCAGTGAACTTTATCTTTATCTGAAAGCAATTCTGAATTTACTTATTTGCCTTTTCTTTTGCCTGGAAATACTAATTACTGCGCATTTTATATTTTAGAGGATTCCCGCTCTCTTCTCCTCCTGCCCTTTATAATTTTGGGTTTTATGTAAATAACAGTAAGACCAACAAAGAACAAACTGTGGTACTCCGAAGACAGTTGTTGGGATAAAGATATTGTGTTTGCATTTATGAAAACACAGTCACAACTTTCAACAGACTTTATAATAACAGTATTTACATAACTAAATACGTCCGGGACCTCATTAAATGGCATGAGAAGGAATCAGAGCTGACAGTCTGTGTTTGCCATTTCCCTAACCAGGAATTAGTTACTAGATAATAAAGCATCGTTTGCCAACTCTAACAAGTTTTCATGACTAATCTTCTGGGATTTAGAAAAGGAGTGAAAAGATATAGAGGGAGAAAAAAGCATACAATTTGATATCTCAATTTATTTTTCCCTTGTATCTTGAATGATGGAGAGTTTCATTGCTTTTGTTATTCTTTATAACAAAGATACAATAGATCTAAATTTCAGACTCTATGAAATTTGAAATTTGCATGAAACCTCTCTTTAGTGCTCTCATTTTTTTTTCAGAAATCATCTTATTTTCTCTTTAGAATCCTGGTTTCATGTACAGAAACTTAGTCTCAATCAGTTTAGGGCTTTCTGGCCTAAACCAGGATATTGTCTGAGTGTGTGAAGTACCAAGCCACTGAGTGCTGATGGTGGCACACTTGATGCTTCTGGTGTTGGTCCACAGAAGTCTCCAGTGACAGTCCTTCACCACTGCTGGCATTCATTTATCAGTCCACGTAAGTGGTGGCTGTGGTATTTCCCATTCCCACTGGCATGTGTGGTCCTCTTGCCCTTGGAGCTTACAAGCTCATTTGGGAATTAAGAGAACTTGAACAATAGCACACATAACTGTAACATTCATAACAGAGGGAAAAGTACTATGATTTTTTAAAAAAAGGTGTAATCAAGGTACTATGAAAAAACGTAAAAACAATTCATAGACAAAGTTAGGGAATAAAGTATTACTTTCTTGAGAAAATGACCATTGATCTGAGGTCTGGGGAGGAGAATTAATTTTTAAAATTAATTATAAGTAGTAGAGATTAGTCATGAAAAAAAAAACAAATTATGAACAGAGAAAAAGGGCACATTCAAAGGTCTGTGATTCAGGCTTATTTGAGAAACTAAATAAGGTCCAGTGCAGCTGGTACATAAGAATAAAGACAGAGTTTTCAACATGGCTTGTTGGTGGTGGCAGTGATTTGGGGTTTTATCGTAGGCTCAATGGAAACTGAACTGTTTTAATCATATGGTATAGGTGGGGCTGCAACCTATGGTTAGACTTGTTTATTTTTTTTAAAGGCTGACTTAGGTATGTAAAGCAGATTAAAGAAATAAGATATTTATCTGAAGAAACAGGATTGACCACAACATAAGCTAGGATAACTTGAGCTAGTGGGAAGGAAGACAAGTGGCAGATACTGCTGGAGTCAGATTGATGACTTGGTGATCTGAATTCTTTTGGGGTACTGGCAATGAGGGAGGGTCAACAGAGACTCTGCTTGCTTGCTTCTAGAACAGGATGGAATGAATGGCTGATCATTGGATAAGATTAAGTTTAAGGATTAATATCATGTATCTGTGTCTCACTCTGCAGAGGTGGAGTTGACTTTGAGCTACCCAGGTACAAGTGTTAAGAATGCAGAAGGCTGTGAGGTTCTTGAATTCATGAGTAAAGCCCTTTCATGCCTTTTGAGTCACAGTCAGTACTTTACTGAGCTATGGTAAACAAGATCACCTAAATGTTCATTATTACTTTTGTCATAGATATGTACATATATTTCTATACTATGTGCAATAATTTGGATGGGTCCCCCGAAGACCTGTGTGTTATAGGCCTAATCACCAGCCTGTGGCACTATTGGGAAGTGGTGGAGTCTTTCAGAGGTGCATCCTTGTAGAAGGAAGTTAGGTCTTTGGGAGTGTGCCCCCGAATAGGATATCAGGATCTGGGCCCCTTGCTACAATAAGGTGAACAGGCCTCCTCTGTGTGTCCCTGCCATGATACTCTGTGTCACTACAAACTCAAAGAAACACAGTCAGATGACCAAGGATCACTGAAATACTGAGTCAAAATACCTTCCTTTCTTATAAATCATTCATATCAGGTATTTTGTTACAGTGATGGAAAGCTGCCTTTTAGTTCTTATAGTGTTATTCGGCAACTGATCCTTCAAATGCTTAAAGGAAACACTGAATAAATACTTTATTAAAGCACAAAAAATCACATGCTATCTTGGGGACAATAAAAAATAATTAACTTACATAAAATATTTTCAAAGTACATACATAAAATTTCCCACAAAAATGAAATGAATATGTTCTAATTCATTATTTATTGATGATAACATAGTGAAAAAATAGAAAAATATTTTATGGATTAGAGGCATAATAAAATGTGATTTGGGGTTCATTATTTTAATTCTTAAGAAATTCCAAATCATCATTTATTATCATTTGCTGGTGTCTGATTTTGCAACATGGTTATTATTAGTTATTTTAAGCAAAAAGAGTTTTTGTTTGTAATGGCATAGATATTAAAATCACGTAAATCTTATTTACTAAAAGTAGCTTTCCCTGAATTCTAATTTTTCAGGTGGAGCAAGAGGGTTCAGATGTACTTTCCAGGCTGAAAAACCTAAAAAAACAAATTAAGCAATGGATTTTAAGACATTGAATGTCATACAATGATGAAAAATGATCCCTAAGATTCAGGAAGTAAAGGACATGAACCCTGCAATTGTCCCACGTTATACCTTTGAGTGGGTTTCTATGACACAGAGCAGGAGAGTAAACCCAAGTCATATCATCTTCCTGAGTTAAGGAGGTAGAGCTGAGAGTCAGGAAAAGCCTAACGGTCTGGAGTGATGGAGGGGGGAGAAAACTTGATTTTTTTTTTAAAGCAAGGGTCCCACTGTCAGAATCTTAAAGAAATGCAATCGGTTATTTTTATTCACACAAATCTATACTATCCATTTCCTACTTACATTCTGCAGAAGAGTAAAATGAGGCCTAAACAATAGCAGTTCACACATTCAATTAATGTCAGACAGGACTCAAATCCAAGAATGACTTCAAGCCAATGATATTTATCATTTCACATTTCAACTATAGGTTCAGAATAATTCTGCAAGTCAAGGTAAGAAGCAGCGGGAAACCCTGGTGGAGATTAGAAACACTGGTTGCTGCTCGGTTTGAACTGCACAGTAGCACACGTGCATTTCTCATAGGCACGAGTTAAACTATAAGCCCTGCAATCCCAGGTGACAGACAGACACAGTTGTAGCTCAGTAGGGCATTTCTGACACCAGAATTACCTCTCTTTTGAAAATCAGCCACAGGGGCTTTTTGCTGGTTTTGTGGAACTACACAGAGGTAAATATTTCATTTAAGACCAATTGCATAAGTGAAGGTAGAAGAGTTATTTCACAAAGAACAAGACAGTGAAACTTTGTGGTCTTCAGGACAATGGTCAGATGTGCATTAAGCACATCTCAGAAACCTTTTCCTTTCATGGAATTCCTGTACAGAATATACTACCACCTGCTCCTAGCTAGAGTCACAAACCCTCATGGTTCCAGTAGTGGTATGCTGAATGAAAAGAGCTAAAGTCTTGTTAAGGACAGCATTGCTTTCCTCTCACTATATTCCAATTTCCCAATTAAAATTACTATCCTCATTACTCTGGATGAACCTTCTAAATGGAAAGAAAAAATGATTACAACTTCAGTAATGCCTTAGGATCCCAGGATAAAAACCAGGCCCTGTCTGAAAAATTTCCCACCTCTTACCTCTCTCTGCTCTGCTTCCTATCTTCCTGCTGGCTTTTTCTTGCTTCCAGGCCTTTGCAAATGCAGTTACAGTTTTCTAAATGGCAGCTTCCTCTTCCTCAAGCTCTACAAAGCTTGCTCATTCCTCTGTAGGCTGGTTTGTTTTGCTCATTAAGAAGTCTTTTGGCTACAATGCTAAAGATACACAAACTTCCAAAAGCTTACTGCAAGTTTAAAGAGAGAGGGACAGTGAGAGAGAGAGAGAGAATCAATTTTTATTTAGGTCTTCATGTGGCTTTCTTTGCTCCGAGACTTCATTGCGTATGTGGTACTGCAGTTTGAATTCGCGCACTTGCGCATGCCAGGCAAGTGCTGTAACCGCTGAGTCACCACTCCAGCACCTGTGGCTGCATTTTTAATATGTTTGATATTATTTTAACTGGGTGGTTAGAAGAGTACCTAGGACCTGCAAATGTCTTGTAGTGGTCTTGCTTAAGTCAGGGTTAGGTAGAGCCCTTCTGCATATGCTTCACAATGATTTAGAACTACCTATTTCAGAATTCATATCATCTTGTTGCTTTAGATATTTGTAAAACTATCTGAATGACACTGTTAAAATTTTTCAGAGAGACTACATTCTATTTCCTGGCTCGTTATTAGATTTTCACTAAAATTTGATAAGTTGGCTTTGAGTTTCTCAAATATTACGTCTAAGCACAGAAGTCCTACATACAATAATAAGGAAGGGAAACCTGAACCTGCAGAGAGCAAGGAAGAGTAAACAGCCCAGCTTCCAGCATCCCAGCTGGGGTGTGTGTAGAGGGGCAGCAACAGGGAGGGGACAAAGGTCTAGAAGCACTTGCCTTGTGCTTTTTCAGAGGAAAAGTTTCACAGGTGATAGGCAAGTGGGGCAGGTGTGTCGGGCAGAACTGTTAACTCTTAAACAGGGTTATTTTTCTTTAGTAACAGCAGATGCTTATACTCAAGACCATGCTTGCAAGTCTTTATTTCTTTTAGCAAAACAATTTCCTTCTACATAAATAACTATGCTGAGTATTTTACAAGGGAGTAACATACAGGTGACACTATACATCTGAAACATACCTTTTGATGGTGTGTTGCTCATTTGTGAAATGTTCACTTCAACTTACTGAAAGGTCATTCAACTCTCTTGTGATATATTATACTGTTATTAAGTATGTATGCAGTCCTAAAACATTTCTAAGCAAAGCACGTTAGCAAAAATGATACTGGAACATTATTCACAGAATAATCTCTTCATCATTTCCGGACATAATTTCACCATTAATTGCTCTGTCACCTATTCATGTTGGTGAGAAGATGGTTTGACATTTACCCTTCTTTTCCTTTTTAAGGGATTCTTTATTGCTTGTGAGCTAAGAAAAAAATGTGACAAGACATGACCTTTCATTGATCTGGAAACTGTACTCTTATAGGAGGACATGAATTGGGAAAGTTCTTGTAAGCTTTCTTTTTACTTGCTTTCCCAAATAATGTTTGGAATGAGGGGAAGAGGACTAAATGTACGAAAGTGCAATGGCTTTAAATAAAATGTAAAATTATCTGACAATGCATTTTATCCTAGGTTAACTTCTTTTTATAGCTCCACAAGTTTACCTGTCTTCATGTTGTTTTTACTAATGATAAAAAATTATGTTATTTACCTTGTTTTAACTTTCTCACATAGCTATTCATTCAAATTGGTCAAATGAAATAGTAAGCTTTTTTCATTATTAAATTCCAATTATGGTCTGGGCATGGTAGTGCATGCCTGTAATCCCAGTGCTGAGGAAGGCTAAAGCAGGAGGATCATAAATTCAAAGCCAACTTCAACAACTTAGTGAAGCCCTAAGCAACGTGTCTCAAAATAAAAGTTAAAAAGGGCTAGGGACATGGCTCAGCAGTTAAGCACCCCTGAGTTCAAGCCCTGGTAACAAAACAGAACAAAACAAAACAAAGCTCTAATTATACATTTTGAAAATAAAAATGTTGTTCCTGGAGAGATTTTTCACTAAACATAAAATGTACACTTGGATACTTGTGTACCCAAATATATACTAACACTCAGGAGAATCCTACAGTTCATAGAAAGATGATGTTCCACAGATTTGTAACTTGGCATTTTATTAATTAAAACTGTATTGCATCAAGTATTTGGTTCCCTCCTAAGACAACCACAAAATTTCAATTAACTTATAATTTAACAAACCAACACAATGCATTTAACCTAATCAGTGTGAAGAAGACAGGAACTTCCTTTCTTTCTTTGCTGCTATCATCTGGTTCTGTCTTCCGAATTTTCATTTCTGTACCTATTCTTAGTATACAAATGACCAGACTTCTCAGAAGATTCCCGTAACTGTATTCTTAAAAATTTTTAGATATTTTTAGCTAGCTTTTCTATAAACAATGTAAACACCATGTTGGAAATGAAACCTTATTTTCACTTTTTCCTCTTTATGTGTGCTCTGCTGGGTCACCTTCCATCAAGTGCCTAAAACCAAAGTGCAGTCACTTCCCTTTCACACTTTCTATTCTCTGAAAGTCACTAGATGCTATTCACTCTCTCCTGGGAATCTGACTCATTTTCCCTATCTCTAGTTCTGCTGGTTAAATTCAGGCTGTGGTTTGACAAGTGTCATCTTAGTGCCTGATCTCCTAGGCCCTAAGTCTGCTTTTCTGTGGTCTGTCTCCCACAACACTAGCAGAATATAATCAAATTTAGGAATATGGTTTAAAAGTACAGACTATATCTTATGTAAATATAATAATTTCTCTTTTTTTAAAAGAATGCCTTCATTTTATTTTTTTATTTTACTTTTTGGCAGTGGTAGCGATTGAACCTGTGGTCTCATGATTGCTAGGCAAGCACCCTACCCACTGAGCCTCAGCCCCAATAATTTTTCTCTTTATTAACAATTATTTAAAAGAGTTTATCATTCAACATCCACTTCAAAACCTTTAAAATACTCAAAGAAAAGATTTACAAATAATTTATATTGAGATATAGATATTCATATTTTTATTTCATTTCTTCACGAAGGTATGCGTAGAATGAACAAAATCCCTAACTTTCCATTTCCTTTAATAGTAATTAATTTCCTGATGATTCTAAATTGAAATCATAGCTTCACTTTGACACTAATCTTATGATAAATTTGGGTGCCTTGCAGTATAAGGGCAAGTATCATAAGGTTTTTTTCTTTTTAAGCTAAACTAAAAGTATTTCTTAAAATGTTGGAGTCTGAGTAAATAATCAGATGACCAATGAATCACAAACTGGAAGCTTGTTCTGTATGAAACATCTTTGATGACTTTCCACTTACATAATAAATATTTATCTTTAACAATCTGTAATATAATTTCCTGTTGAATTTACTATGTATATGCTGTATTTTTATTGCAAAGGACACAGAAGAAAGCATAGCCCATGTTCTGAAAAAAATAAGAAATAGTAAATAATATGAATTAATATGTTTTCAACTGAGTGGCAAATACAGTGAGGAAAAGTTCAGTACAGGTCAAATTTGAGAGAATGGCAAATCAATGTGAATTGGATATTATTGAAGGCTATAAAAATGATGGATTATGGAGGTCAATTATAAATTCAAATATACATAACATAGTTTGGAGGTTAAAAAAATCTGGAATGAGCAACTTAGAAAACTGAATGACAAGCAAATAAACACAGGGGCAACAGTGAGTTAAAGGAGATATTGAAAAAAGTCCAAAATATTGAGGCTGGAGCGGTGGCTCAGCAGTTAGAGCATTGGCCTGGCATGCACAGAGACCCAGGTTCAAACCCCAACAGCACATGCACAGCTAAGTGTTGGAGTAATAGAGGCCAAATGAAAAAAGTAAATAAAATTGATTATCTTTCCCTCTCTCCCTCTCTCTCTAAGAAAAAAAGAAAGAAAGAAAAGCTCTAGCACAGCCCTTGGCTCTCTAATGTAGCCATATTTTCCTTTCTCAAGAAAAAAAATGTAGGGCTAGCATTACAAACATTATTGTTTGTAAGCAAATTACTGCCAAAGATCTGTGTGTACCCTTCCAGAACATACTCCAGTCTCCACAGAGATTGAGCACATGGTAACTGGAAATTTCTTGTTCATTCAAAATGGTAAGTTCTTTCAAAAAATGTCAATGTGCTTAATGCATCATATGAATAAACTTAATGAAGAAGACCTTTTCAATAGATATAGAAAGCAATCATTGTATAAAACACAACATGAATTTCTGACTAAAATTTTTCAGAAAAATGGAAGGAAATTTTCTTAAATGGAAAAAAGACATATTAAGAAGTCATAGCTAAAATCATACTTAATGATCAAAGCTGATTGCATTTCTCATATGATCAAAAATATGAGACAGATGTCTACTCTTACCACTTTTATTCAAATAATATTGGTGGGTTGAATCAGTGATTTAAAGCAGAAAAAGAACAAAAGGCATTCAGAATATAAGGAAAGAAGCCTTATAATGGAGATGGAATAATCTACATAGAAAAGCCAATGGAATCTGCAAGGAGGTTGTCAAATCTAATAAGCTACTCTAGTAAAACTTCAGCAACTGAAATGATTATAGAAAATGAAGTATGTTGCCATATACCAATAATGTGCAATAGAATGTGAAATTTTAAAATGTCACTTATAATATCAAAAATGTCTAATATTCCAGGATAGATCTGAAGAATATGTGCAAGATATATAGCCTGAGAGTTACAAAGCATTACTGAGAGAAATTAAAGGAGTCCTAGATAAATGCAGGGATATACTATGTTTCTGGGTGAAACAACATGATACAGTTAGGGTGCCAAGAATCATAGAATGAAGTTATAAACACAATCCTGTAAAACTTCTTTAAAAAAAGCATAAGAGAAAATTTTTACCTTGACTTAGGTTGAGTTTTTACATGTAGTGCTCACATGCGCACACCACACACACACACACACACACACACACACACACACACCCCATCCCCTCCAGAAAATAAAAAAAGACCAGTAAATGTAAAAAAAGAATGATCCTTGGGCTGGAGCAGTGGCTCAGTGGTTACGGTGCTTGCCCAGCATGTGCGAGTACACAAGTTCAAACCCCAGTACCACATACACAATGAAGTCTCAGAGCAATGAAGACCACATGAAAAACTAAATAAAAATTGTTTCTCTCTCTCTCTCTCTTACTGTCCTTCTCTCTAAAAAAAAAATTTAAAAAAAGAATGATCCTTGATCCTTGATCACATGGGAACAACACTGCTGATACAGTTAAGGGTACGAATAGGCATCATGCTACGGACTGAGAAAACATATTTACAGACTGTATATCTGATAAAATTTTTCTACCCAGAATAAAGAATTCCATAAAATGAAAACAGTCCAGTTTTTAAAAAAATGGCTAGATACTTTACAAAAGAAGATATATAAATATAAAAAATGATAACAAACAATGCATCACATCATAATCATTAGGGAAATCCACATTAGAACTGCATGAGATACCACTATACACCTATTCAAATGGCCACAATTAAAATGCTTGAGGGTACCAAGTTCTGGTGAGGATTTGGAGAAATTTCTTCTCATACATAGCTGGTGTGAATGTACCCAGCCTCTAGAAAATCTGTTGGCAATATTTATAGTTAAACATATAGCTACCATATTGTCTAAACCATTTACTTCCTAGTTATTTACCAAGAGAACTGACACAGAGAAATGACATTACATAATGTTTCTAGCAGTTTTATTGTAATAGCCCTAATTGTAAACTACCAATATCTCTATCAAAAATTGAACAGGTAAATAGATTGTGGTACACACATATGATAGGATACTATCCATTAATAAATGAGTTAGTAGTATACACAATATGGAATAATCTTATATAATTCTGAGTGAAATAAGCCACACAAGAGTACTTGTTTTTTTATTCTATTCATGTATTTTATATATATATAAAATTATATATATATATATATATATATATATATAATGAAGTTAAAACTAATCTGTAGTGACAGCAGATTAGTGGTTGCGTGGGGATGGAGTAGGGAGGTTAGGGAAGAGCAAGAGGAAAGTATTATTAAATGGACTATGAGTAAATTGGGGGTAATGATTATGTTCATTATCTTTATTTTAATAATAATGTATATGTAACATACATGCCAAATTTTTTTAATTGTACATTTAAAATATGTGTAGTTTATTACAGTTCTGATAATCTTACTATTTTAAATATAATTTTAAAAAAGAATACCCAAATCCATGCTCATAGTTAAATGAATAAGCAATGGAGAGAGCAAAACTCTTCCTCACTGTTGAGAGCATGCAAAATTAATACAGTGTGAAATGATGTTGAGGCTAGAAAATCACCATTATTTTCATGGTCACTGTGGGACAACACGGATGAACCTGGAACACATTATGTCAGTGTAATAATCCAGGCACAGAAAGATAAATTTTGCATGACCTTACTTAGATCTGGAATCTAAAATGTCAAACTCCAACAAACAATACAACACTAAAGGGAGTAGGAGAGAAGGGAGATTTAGGTCAAAAGATAACATTTCAGTTACGAAGAACAACTTCAAGAATTATGCTGCACAACACAGTGACTATAGCTATTAACAATATACAGTATGTTTAAAGACTTCTAAGGGAATAGGGTTTTAAGTGTCCTCACCACAAAAAAAAAACTATGAGAAAATGCATATATTAATTTGTTTGGTTTAATCATTCCACAGTATGTACGCACTTGAAGATATCATCTTGTACAACAAAAGCATAGATGATTTTTGTTGATTGAAATAAATAAATAAAATGCAAAATATAGCAATTATTGGTTCAAAAAGTCAACAAATGGATGCTAAATTTTGATGAAAACAGGATCTTGCGTACCATTAAAAGATATCCTACAAGATACTTATTAATTATAAAGGTAAGAACAACAACCAGAAGAAATTTAGAACTGGAACGCCTCAGCTGAGGTGTTAACATTTCCAGTAATGGGACTGAAGGATATCATGTGCCATCTGATATGGTACACTAAGAAGGAAGCCACATCACTGTGATATCCCTGCAAAAATGAAGAGTAAGCCTGGAAATGTGTGAACATCAGAAAAACACATTCTACAAAATATCTGCCCTGTCCTCTTAAGATAGTCCAAGCTCATGAAATTAAAGAGACTGAGGAATATTCCAGATTTACAAATAAGAGACATAACAAAAGTAATATGTAATCCTGGACGAATAAACAAAAAGAAACATCTGGAATGGTATATAAGCCATTAGTTGGACAATTAGCAAGAAAAAAAATGGAACAAGGTCTGTGCATTAAATGTCATTGTTTAAAAGTTAATTGTAGGGGCTGGAGCAGTGGCTTGGTGGTTAAGGCGCTTGCCCAGCATGTGCAAGTACACGGGTTCAAACCCCAGCAACCCACATACACAACTAAGGGTCGGAGCAACGAAAGCCTTGTGAAAAAACTCAGTAATAAGTTGATTCTCTCTGTCTCTCTCTCACTGTCCTTCTCTCTTTAAAAAAAAAAAGTTAATTGCAGGATTTTAATTATTGTTCTGTGATTTATAAAAGGAACTCCTTGATTTTAGGAAATGCATACTGATGTGTTTAGGAGAAAAAAAAAGTTAATTGCAGGATTTTAATTATTGTTCTGTGATTTATAAAAGGAACTCCTTGATTTTAGGAAATGCATACTGATGTGTTTAGGAGAAAGCAAATGGCTATGTCTTTTTATTTCCCTACTTTTTAAACTATCTAAAGTGCAATGCAAGCAATGCAAGCATTTATGTAGCACTTTGAAAATGTTGTATGTGCCATTTACTATTCTTTATTACACCTTCCTAAAAGCATCTCAAAAATTTCCAAAAGTTGAGATACTGAAACTGTTATATATCTAAATGACCATATTGATGTTGACAACTATATTGCATCTAAATATATATTTTAGATATTTCAAAATATTATTGAAATATTTCAAAAAGGGGACTTTTAAAATTTATTCTTTTCTAAATTTTAATTTATTGGTAAATTTTGTTCAAACCATTTCTCTCTTATTTTCTATTTTTATCATGAAAACCAAACTCATTTATGAATATCATTATGGTAGATTGATTTATAAAAAGATTTAATAGGCATCATATTTGCAGATATGTCCATTTAAAGATTATTTGAGAATAAAGCTGTCTTTATGAGATAGTCTTATTTTCAAAAAGATAAAATCTGACACTTAAAATATTTTCTGCCACTGTTCTTTGAGTTTGAAACACTTATGTTTTCCTATGGATAATCTGTTGTCAAGGAAAATATTAATATCTTAACAGAAGGTTACATATTTCTGATGTTTCCTGCAGAGCCCTTTGTTTCCGACTACATCCTGGACAATTTTTTCTGTGTGCACCACAAGTTACTTTTAATTGACTTCTTCACCTGTTGTTTTCTCAATTGTACTTTTTTGCAACTTGAATATTCCTCCACTAAGAAAACTAACTTATAATGGAGATATAAGGAAAATTACTAACCCTATAAAATCATTCTGCTCAGAATTAGACCCTGCCTTAATTAGTACTTAACTGGTGATGATGGTAAACTTTTTGTACATTTGGGTTATAGAACTTTAAGAAAACATTCATACCCATATTGTAGCAGCACAATTCACAATAGCAAAACTATGGAACCAGACAAGCTGTTCATCAGTGGAGGAAGGGATAAAGGAAATATGGTATATATACACAATGGAGTTTTACTAAACCAAAAAGAAAAATTAAATTATGTCATTATCAGGAAAAATGTATGGAAATTGAGAATATTATGTTAAGTGAAACAAGCCTAACTCAGAAGTTTAAGTGTCATATGTTTTCTCTCGTGTGGAAGCTTTAGAGGAAAAAGGAAAAGAAAGGTGGTGGGATCTTAGGAAAATCTAACAGAGATCAGTAGAGCAGAGGAAAGGAACCTGGGTGTGGGAATTCCATATAAAAATAATGATGTGCTAAAATGAATAAAAAATATCTAGATTCAAAATGAGAAATGCCCAGGGCCAGAACCATAAGAGTTAAGAGTGCTAAGCATATAATCTAATAGAAATATGCTCTAGGGGACTAAGGAATGTGGAGAAAGTGGCTAAGAATTGTGTTTTCGTGGCTCACAGAGCCAATTGGACTTGGGAAATACTGGGGAATGATATTGACTAAATTATATTTTTATGTGCTCTGCATGTATAAATATGGAACAAAAAATTCCACTATTATGTATAACTACAATAAACCAATTAAAAATGCAGGGAAAAGTTATAATGAATTTTTGTCTTAGTCAAAGAATGAAATTATAATGAAGATAGAAAATTTTTACAAGATATGATTCAGGAAGAGAGATAAAGGAAGGAACCCATTATCTGAAGTTTCGAGTAATAGGATTAGGTGTGGTAAAGGAGGGTCAGAATCAATTGTGTAAAATTCAATTAATGTGACTGAGTTAAAATGATGCAAACTTTAAACATTTTCTTCTCCCATATGCTCATCTTTTATGGATACTAATGTGGTGAACCATAACCTGAGTTTTAAATATGCAAATTCAGGTAGTAGGATTCAAATGACATGCTCAATTTAGACAATGCTGGATTTTCTTAGAGAGTCTTAAGTTCCCCCTCTCCTTGTTGTGTAAAATATAGAAGCACAAGGAAAACTGGATAACTGCTGGCAGGTTAGCATCAACCTTTTTGTTTTTCTGAAGTCATAGGTCAGCTAAATCTATCTAAAATAGTACATGATATCGATTGAGTTTTAAGGGCAAGAAGCTAGAACAAATTCAAGAAAGCAGGGCACAACCTAGGTGAAGTATTAGCAAGTAGAGGGAGAGCAGAGAGATGTCCTTGGCATCATTATGCTGAACCAGAAGAAAGGAAAAAAGAGCGATAATCAAAATAATAGAAGACAAATGCCTTTAGATGTTCCATGAAAATTTCCCCTTTAGTAATGGAACACTGAGAATAATATGACATCCATATACCTGCCACAAATTCCATGCAAAATATAATAATAATAATGTGTTAAAATTCATTAAAAAATAAATATCTGGATTGAAAATGAAAAATGCCCAGTGCCAGAACCAAAAGAGCAAAGTTAAGAGTGCTAAGCATATGATCTAATAGAAATGTGCTCTCAGGGACCAGGGAATGTAGAGAAGGTGGCTAAGGATTGTGCTTTCATGGCTCAGAGCCTAATGGACTTGCCTTATACTAACTATGGCAGAAATTGTGTTCTATGTATAAACTAATACCAGAGAGAGGTGTGGATTCCTGCTATCCACATGTTGCCAGATTCCCCAACTGAGAAATTAAAATGAAAACTAATTCTGAAATGAGACACCTTGCACCCCAGGAGAAATAAACATAAAACCAGTCTACTGGATATTTCTATAAGTGAAGGTGGGCATCATTTCACTGGGAAGTGTGGAGCATGTGTCAGAGTTACAATATTGGGGTCCCTATAGGACAATTTCAAACCAGATGAAGGAATATGTTTTATAAATGAAAGTCTAGAGGTAAATAAGTAAATTTACTTTTGAACAACTTAAAATAATTTTGAAGGGACCATAAAATATGCTTGCATGATTAAAGAAATAAAAAAATAAAAAAGGAAAGCAACACACTTTAAAAAAACAAGGGTATGGGACATATGGGACATAAGTTTCAATTAAAAAGTAGAACTTCTAGAAATAAAAACATAGTCATTGGAATGCAAAATGGTGGACTTTGAGACCCACGATGACCTTGAAGTTAGCACAGGGATATAATTTTAAAAAATAGAAAGGTAACTTAAAAAATGGATTATATGAGCCCAATAGACATTTCCCAAAGAGAGAATAAAATGAATGGGATAGTTTGCTTTTAAAATTCAGGTAGTAAAGCGCACTAAAATAACAAATAAGCACCCCCATATGTACTGTGCACTTGGCCTTCCTATGACTTAATCTTCAAAAGAACCATATAACACCATTATAATTTTATATAATACAAAACTCAGATTCAGAAAGATTAAGCATCTTGCCAAAGGTTATTAATTAATAATTAATTGAAGAGCCACGATAACTAACTAGGAGTATTTTCAGAAAGGCTATTTATCATTCGGAAGCCTTGTGGTTGAACTTAGAGTAGTTTATATGAAGTTTCTAGTGGGTGAATTAGAAAGCAAGTTAATAAGGAGTTTCCAAATCTAGTCAAACTACTGTATCATTTAGGTTACAGTTTCAAGTAACAGAAAACTAGTGTAAATAAACTAAGGGTAAGAAATTTGTCAAAATGAAACCCTTGGGGGATTAGGTGTAAAAGAGAAGCCATTTGAATCTTGAATATTGGCGGCCTGGGAGCTTCGGTATCTGGCTATTGTGGATTCCTATGTTCAAACTACTGTCTCCTTATCTTATGCCCAACCTCCTTTTGATTTCTCTGGATGGCTAAACATTTCCCCAGTTTTGTTTAATTCAGTGATTACAAGCACAGGCAATTTTAGTTCCTATCCAAAGAGAAAAGAATTTTTTTAGTCCAATTCAAACAGATAAGCCCCAGTGAATGACTCGAACTGTCCTGGAAAGGTTCAAATGTACCCTAGATTAGTTTCTCTAGAAATTAAGCCTGAAATGAGAACTCTATGCAAGTGATTTAGAGACAAAGTGTTCTCAGATGAAACTAAAAAGAAGAGAGATTAACAGAGTAGGTCAGGGGGAAGAAGCTAAGCAGAGGTCTGGGCTCAGCTCAAGTATACCCTCAGAAGAACCCTAGGGGATATTTAAGGGCATTGTAATATTTCTCTAACTGAGAATATTGGTGCAGACTTTTATGTCTCCATCATTACTCCATCATGACCTGAGAGCCATCTCTGGATGGGGGTACTAAGTAACCACCTGCGAGGTGTCTTTGGGTGTGGTGATTCTTATTGGCAAAGAGAAACATTGGATTGGGCATAGCTGTAAGTAAGCTTTAGCAGCTATTACTGAGATCATTACCTAAAGTGATCTGGTTGGGGCACCAAGAGTATCTTCTATACCCTACTTATCCAAGGATTGTGTAGTGAAGTCGATAGGGATGCTATATTTGACTCAGTCTGGCTTACCTATTTAATTTATAAAGTGGGGTGTTGGCTTGAAATCTAATAGGAGGAGAAAGCACTAAAGGTGTGCTAGATAGATAATAAATAGCCATTATTCACAACAAGTTTTTTGCCTTTGTGGATTTCATATTTTATATATCTCTGGAAACTTCCCTAAAGCTTTAATATAATGTTTCTTAAAATTAAATCTGTATTAAGATTATGTGTACACAGGAGCACCTCAGAGATACTGTGGATTCAGTTACAGACCACTACAATAATGTGACTTTCAATAAAATGAGTTTCATATTTTTTTGTTTTTCTAGTGAATATAAAAGTTATGTTCATACAGTATTGTATTCCATGAAGTTTGCAATAGTATAATGTATGTAAAGAGAAATGTACCTTCCTCAATTAAAAAATACTTCATTACTAAAATGGCACTAATATGTTTGTTCAATGAAGGGCTGCCCCAAAGTTCAATTTGTAAAAAGTGCAACATCTGCAAAGTAAAATAAAGAAAGTGCAATAAATGAGGTATACCTATATTATACATACATGTATATGAACACAAATATGTGGAATAGACATATATCTGCCATCTGAAACTCAGTAAACCTAGTCTTAAATGTGTAGTCTTTTCCACAAGTCAGTTTACCCTTTGTGTGTTAACCAAAATATCATTAGGCATTAGATCACTTGAACTGTCTTTAACTTTATACTTCTTCTGTCCCCATATACTGTGAATCAACAGATCTTAAAAATTCTCTCACAACATACAAACCTTTATCTCATTTTATTCTTCCAGTTCCTATCCTTATCACACCAGGGATTTCTTAACTGGCCTTTTTCTCATACCAATTTCTTGCTCGTAATAGAATAATATTTCTGAGGTACTTCTTTAATTACATCACATCTTAATTCAAAATCTTTAAATATAGTCTTCCTTTGCCTATTGTCCTAATATTCTTAAATTCATATTTAAGTTTCCGAAATAATTTTAACTTCAATGGGCTGTGGTTATCTATTTGTAACATTTTTATAAATTATTTTACATACTCATAAAAGAGAAGAATATCAAATTTATAAATTCAACTTAAGGTGTAACAATATGGAATTTCACAATTTGAAATTTTGAAGTAATAAATGACATTCTGTTTTTAGCTTCTAAAAATAACATTTATGTAAGGTGACTTAATGTTATTTTAATTTAAGCTTAGAGGGAAAAGTGTGATACAACTAAATGTCCTTTTAAAAGAGAGGATAGTGAAATAGAGAATCAATTTTATTTAGTGTTTCATGTGGTTTTCATTGCTCTGACACCTCATTATGTACATGGTGCTGGGGTTTAAACCCATGTTCTCGTGCATGCCAGTCAAAAGCTGTAACGACTGCTCCAGCCCAACAACTACATTTTTCAAATTAAATTTAAAATTTTCCAAAAAAAATAATGTAGTATTTTAGACTATATCACAAGAGTGTAGTAGAACACTATTTTCATTAACTTTTTCATCACTGTGGTCAAAATACCTGAAAAGAACAACTTAGAAGAGGGAAAATTGACTTGGGGCTCCGGGTTTCAGGGATCTCAGTCCATACATGGCTGACCCCATCACCGTAGACCAGAGCGGAGGCAATACCTCATGAGGAAGGGCCCAGTGGAGGATAGATGTTCAGCTCACGGCCGGGTCAGGAAGCAGAGAGAGAAGAAAGGGCCTCAGGAAGGACAACCCTTCCAGGGCACTCTTCCAGTGACCTGCCTCCTCTAGCCATGCTCCACCTGCCAACAGTTACCACCCAGTCATTCCATTCAAACTAGGATGGACTGATTAGGTTACAGCTCTCATAACCTAATCATTCCACCTTTAAATATTTCTGCATTAACAGGAACTGTGGGGGACACCTCATATCCAAACCATAACAAACTCATACTGTAGGACTTTGACCAAATAAATCTCTTTCCCAGAAAATCTGAAACATATTCCATATATATGAAATGAAAAAAAAAAACTATTTTATTGAAGTCAAATGACTTGGTGCTCCTTCTTTGTGCCTCTCTGCACCAATCCCGTATTAGTTCCTAAAGCCTTTCTGTGGATCTTAACTCTTCCTGGTATTTGTAATTCAAAGGTCCAGGTCAAGATTAGAAAATGTGTTGCACTCCACTCTCAGTCTATATCTAAAATATTGCATTAAATCCATGATGCTGTACTTTAAGTGAGCAAAGCTAAACATTTTTGAGGACAGTAAAGTAACAGTTAAGTGACTGAAAACCATGTAATGGGGTTGATTATTTAGTTGAAAGAAATGGGGCTGTTTAGTGGGAAAGGTCAGAAGAATCAACAGTGATATATAATACTGATTTTACGTGTTCGAAGCACTATATTGTCGAATTGTTTCAAATAGCTCCAAATATCAAGTAGAAAGCCCTATTCAAAGATTGATTTAGATGAAAGAAAGCTTTAGAAAAACTCAAGGGATAATTCCATTGGTTCAGAGCCTTTTTTACAAAATTATCAAAGGCATGTCTTCTACTAGTTTACAGAGTTTTGGATATATATGAGAACTGCTATTCTTTGCACCTGGGTGTATTAATTCTTGGAATATGTAAATACTTATTGGGTGCCCACAATGTCCCAGACATGATAGTAAGTGAGGATAAGGATATGAACAATATACAATCCCTGTTAACCATCTAGTAAGGAAAACTAGCATTCCACAAAATTGCAATGCAATATTAGAAGTGCTAAAGGAAAATATAAACAAACATTATGGGAAACAATAGTGAGGAACAGCATGAGCCTTTCCGGGGAGTTGGTGATGGATGCACAATGATTATCTTCAGTGGGTCTTAAAGACGAAGTCCACTAATTGATGAAATGTGGAAAAACCTACTACAGATGAAATTTATGTTTTATACAAATATACTGAGGCATGAAATTACATGGGAAGATGAAAACATTTCATATGACTGGGAATTAATGTGGCTATAGAGAAGTGAAGAGATAACAATGGAAAGGCATTTAGGGATAATGGGAGATTTTGAACACTGTGAGTGATATATATATATATCCCACTTTTCATCCAACTGTATTTATGACAGACTCATTGTGGTGGTGTATGGAGGAGTAAGGAGTGGGACTTGTCTATAAAATCCTGGACATTGCCTTTTCCTGTACTCTTAGTGTATACAAGGAAAATCATTACAGAGGAATAGAAGATTGCAATGGAAGCATGGGTAGAACAGCTTCACTGTATTTTAAAATTATTTTAGAAACTTAAGAATATTATTTTGTTGCTATATGTGATCAATGAAAACTAATCTGGAGCTTTCTCCAATATCGTGTTCATTTATATTCAGATAAAATAATGCTGTGGAATTATGAATAAAAGTTGAGTTAAATGATGATAAGTAAGCACTCTCTCCTTTGACCCATTATATCCCATTGTCCTACAAATAGAACTGAATTGTCCTATACCTGGAACTATGGGACAGAATGGATTAAGTCTTCTCTTCCATGTTTTTCCCTGATAATGGAAACAAAAGTACTGCAATGTTAGTAGATAAAGAATAGTGGCGGCAACTTATAGCTCTTAACTAAAAACGATTTTGAATTTTCTAGTATATGATCATTCCTGGTCTTTTAATAAATTACTATTTAAAATCAACATAGATTGTTTCAAAGATAAATATTTAAGGATCAGAAGTAAAGTGAAATGTTTCTATTCTAAAGACCTCTCCTCCTCTGATTTTTAATTTTAGACTAACTGCAATTTTATGAAATTTTCAGCTGACTTACATTATTTTATAACCTACTTCAAGAAAAAATATGTCTATATCTTATTTTTAACTTCTACTGGAATTGGGAGAAAATCAGATTGATAAGCAAAGGTTGCTTACTTTATTTTTCTCTAACAGGACTGCTATAAGAAAAAGTAAATTGAAGGAAGGATTGGTTGTTATCATGTAAATTCTGTGCAACTTCACTTAATAGAAGTTTCTTGCACTTTTCATTTAATATCTCTTCTATGTAATTCATGAAGGTTTAAGACCCAATGCAGCAATGTTCAAAAGTAGGCTTTTAGAAAGTAATTACATCATGTGGGCTCTGACCTCATCAAGGTTTAATCCATGCAGAGCTGAATAGACTACTGGAAAATGGTGGAAACTGTAGGCAGTGGGTCCTGGTTGGAGGAAATAAGTCACTGTGGGTTTGCCCTAGAAGGTTATCTCCCCCTCCCCTCCACCACTTCCTGGTTGCCATGACCTGAGGAGCTTTCCTTCACATGCCATTCTGCCTAATATTCCACCTTACCTCAGGTCCAATATAGTTAACTGAAAATGGACTAAAACCTCTGAAACCATGAGCCAAAATAAATCTTTCCTTTGGATGTTTTTCTCATGTATTTGTCACAACAATGAAAAACTGAGTAACACATATATCAAATGTTACAATGCATTCAAAAAGTAGAAGTATATTTTAACATAATTAAGATTGCTTCATTTTTGAGATGGAATATCTTTTAATTTTCTAATATTGAATCAAAACAAACATGTGCATATATGCCTGTGTGCATGTGGACAGTTGGGTACTATTATATAGTGTTGAAAACTGGACAAAGTGGTCTTGTGAAGCTTGTAATACCCATGAACTAAAGACTCCCAAAGTCTGTACATTTGTACACAGATGCACCCTGAGGAAGAGAAACATGGTTACAAAAGAGTGCTTATTGTCAGGAGATATGATTGAGAAGGCAAAACTGACACCTTCCTTTACTACCATTATGACTAAGCAGTAAGCAGGAATGTTTCTCTCTTTCTCTTTCTCTATCTCTGCGTCTCTCCTTCTCTCTCTCTCTCTCTCTCTCTTTCTCTCTCTTTCTGTGCCCCCCCACACTCACTCACTCACTGAACACCCTAATATTGCTCCCCCATAGATGAAGTCTTGATTCCTTTTCAGTAGTTTCTCATTTTCTAATGAAAGCAACTTTATCACTGTCTTTTTGATTTTTAGTATCCATGGAAATATTGATCCTTGCACATGTACTAATCACATGAAGAACTGCTATCTGGGGAACAATGTGATGAGTTAACAAACTAACACCTTTTTCTAAATATTTACCATCTTATTCACATACAAAGTATAGTTCTTTGAAAATCTGGATTTTCTTGCAAGTTCTACAAACAAAATTATTTTATTAAATTCTTACTAATCTCTTTTTCTTTGACATGATATGATCAGAAATATAATAGAAGTCTTCTTTTTTCAGCAATAATTGAGCTGAAATCTGAAGGATAAGTAAACTCAGATGGATGTTGTTAAAAATTGGAACAGGCTGAAACATTAAAGTTCTGATTTAAATTGGATGTAACTATTTAATACCTGAAATATAATGGTTCTAATATCTGAAAATGATCAGAATGATAAGAACCTGTGAGAGATGATATCTAGAAGCAAGAAACAGAGATTTAACAGAACATTTGAAAGCAGATGTAGAACATAAAAACAAATTACTTACATTTTGCATAGTTCAATTTGTTCAACCAGTCAATTGAATAAAAAAAAATTTCCAAATATTGTAGAAAGATTTTCTTTGCTCCCAAATATTCAATATTCATGCATGAAAGTTAAAATATTAAAAAAAAGTTTAGTGAAATTGATTTGTCTGGTCACCCAAATTTGTTATTGGCACTTTACCTCTGTTTAGGCATTGAAAAGACCATAGTACTTTATTCCAAAGAGTTAACGGCACAAAGGCCAATGTTCCATTTGCTTGTATCAATTCATCAACCAATACGTGTATTTTGAATATCTGTCCTGACAGAGGGACTGTATCAGCACTATCATTAAGGTGTTAACCTTCAACATATATGTAAAAAAATACAGTAATGCATATTTATATGCATAAATTTGTATATGCATATAAAATGCATATATGCACATAGAAATGACTGTAAAAAGAAATTAAGTACTTTATATACATATTTGTATGTGGCTATTTCTTTTCATAGATGTGGCTGTTTGTAGGTAACTGAATGACTTTTCACATTGCTACATAAAAGTAGGGATAGCAGTAATAATGTACATCTTTTCTTTCCTAAAGGAAGCTTGTGAAAAATCTAGATTTGCTTTGGTAACAATATGACCAGATTAGAAAGTGGCTGTACACTTTACAAAATGATCCAGTTAGAGCATCATTTGAATAACAAATTGCCCTTATTTCTTCAAAATGGGATTGAATTTGCAAAAGGCTTGTCAGGTTCCCATCTTTTGTGTGAAGCCCAGTGCAGCTATCCAGCCAGCAGGAAGGCAGGAGACCCTTGCTTAGCTTCTTGGGGATTGGAAGAGGGAATGCACTCACCCAGGTGCTTAATTTGCTTCACAAGGAGACATTTGAACATGCCTTTTTCAAAACGAAGGTACAAATGAACTTTCTGAAAGACAGATGTCAGTTAGATGTATCAGTTCAGGTACTGTTTTCTTTTACTAACCAGTATAAAATTATGTATAATGAGTTGATCTGGTTTTACCACAGCACAATTTGTTAATGCAAAATGTTGGGATACCACAAAACATTTCAGACAGCTTGCATTTTACAAATGCTTCTCACTTGATTTAACATTTTATTTTATTGACAAGTAAAGTTTTAATGAAGCACACTCATGATTAGTTATAATAACGGAAAATATTTTTCTCATACAAATTGAGCAATAAATTAATTGGAAATTAATATAACCAATTCCATAACCAAACCAAATGCTTTTCATAGTCAGATATCTAATCCTATGCAGAAAAAGTATCATAGAGGCTGACAGAGTTTTGTTTTCAACTCTTATCAGACACAGCGATTGTGATTTTTACTGAGGGAAGAATCAAGTTCTCAGTAAGGTTCTTAAATGGCTAATTTATAAATTGTCAGTTTTTGCTCTCCAGTAGAAAAATTACATGATTAATTTAAACAATTTTTGAAATAAGTAGTTTCAAAGTAATTATTACAGAAGATGAAGTGAGATTGGGCCTGAACGATTCTGTTTGCTGCTCTCGTTGATTTAAATCACTAGCTAAAACTCAAAATTCCATTTCATATTTCCTTTCAAACATATATTGGGAAATGAATGTTGATTTTCTGAATATCCAACAATGGCATGTAATATATCAGCAACAAAATATTTTTACAAATTTTATTAAATGCCTCAGAAAAATCCATTTTTAAGATTGATGATACATGATGAATAACTCAGTATCTTCTCCAAGATATATTTAGTTGAAAATGTAATTTATTCCTGGATGACAGTGCAATTAATTATGGAAACACAGAAGTGCTAAAGTCAAGATCATTCAAAATAAAAACAAAGAACAATGAAAGCAATGAAAAAACCTAATGAGTGTTTTGTTCAAAACATACATTTATACTTACATATTTCAAAAATGTTTTTCAGAGAAGTGAATGGTTTAATTTTATTTGCAAAATTTTACCTAAGTATTTATATAACCTTTGTAAAAAATCTGCTTTTCCATACACACATTCATTCTGGTCTGCCCCTTGTTCCTACATTGAAAACTGAGCTCAAGTCTGAATTTTCTGAAATATTCTCCTTTGATATCTTCCTAAGCTTCTACCTTTTATCCTCTCTGAAATCCTGAGAAAGTATTTTACATATATTTATTTTTTTTCAGTTTCTAATTACCAATTATCTTCTTAACCTCTCACACTCTAATTTCTGCCCTCACATTCCATTTTAATTACTCTTTGAAAGTCACCAAGGACATTTGAATTAATACAGCTAATTGCTGCTTTGCAGCTCTGGTTTTAAACACTATAACTTATAGATTCAATCTTGCTTTTCCTTTGGTTTTTAAAACTCTTTGCTCTTTCAACCTCTTTGAGTTCTCTGTCATTGTTTCCTTCCCTAATTTCCTATCAAATCACAACAATGTTAGTGAAATTGTTTCTGATGCAAAGTGATGTAATGGATTTTGAAACATTTTATGTTTCTGAGAAGAAAACTAATGCTGTGGATAACTTGACAATTGCATCAGAAGATGGTAGCATATTCATTCCCATCAGTCAGTAATTTCATTGCAGGAAATATATATTTTTTTAAGAGAGAGAGAGAGAGAAAGAGAATCAATTTTATTATTTCATCTGATTTTTGTTTCTCCAACACTTATTTGTGTATGCACTGCTGGAGTTTGAACCTGGGTCCTTGCACATGCCAGGCAGCACTCTAACTACTGAGCCACCACTCAAGTCCCAGGAAATATACTTTAATAAAATAATTATGCATATAGAGTAGTATCTTTTATGTTATCTATGACCTTGAAAAGTAGAAATAACATCAAAAGAGGGCAATGATTTAGAAATATGTGGGATTTATAATTGATAGAATATTATTGTGTCATTAAAATGATGTTTATGAAAGTATAAAACCATAGAAATCATCTGAAGCATACAGACAGATAAGGCAAAGAGCTGCCTGGTACAGAAATCTTTATGGAACTGACAATGACTGTTACTAAATATTTATGGAACAAAGAATGAAAAACACCATCAAAATGCCAGTGTTGATAATTTTTTAGTAGTGACTCTAAGAGTCATTATTGATTTCCTGTTTCCTTCTTTTTCTAGTTTTCTATGTTTGTATTCATTTTATAATGTCACAATATGCTTAGGAATAGCATAGATAGAATTTGTAATTTTTCACAACTCAAAAAATAAGAATGAATACCAAATAATAATGTTAATTACATTATGATTAATTGTGTTAATGACATAATGATAAGATGTTCATGTAAACTAACAAACAAAAAACTTGGCATCAGATCTCTGGAAAGTGACCTGTCAACTTCCTTTCCTTTCTTTTTACCTTCCAGTAGGAAGATGAACATTATGCTTATTATAAACTTTTGGAAATTTGCCTTTGCATCAATATGATTTCTTTAATCCTCCTTTAAACAAACCAGCTTTAGAACTGTTTTTGAAGGGATTCTATCTGAGAACCAAACAAAGAGACTTTCAACATGAACATACTCCACAACTCACTCAGACTTGTTTGAATTCAACTATCTTCAAAGGTCAAAATTTGTACAAGTTACTGAAAGGGAACTGCTGATAGTAGACCAAATGTTCTTAAAGATGCACCTATGCTATTGCATGGTTGGTGACTTTGCTGGGGTTTGCAAGCAGTGTGGCCTCTTCACGCAGCCATGCTGCCATTGAGCATAGCCGTTACATAAACCTTTGTTCAGTATTCTACCTCTTCCAAAGGAACTGGCTGTAACTAAAGCTGGAAAGCATATTTAAAACCAATCTCTAGAAGCAAGGTATAAGTTTTTTTTTTAGCAGATTATGATACTAAACAATACATATAAAATGCTAAACAATCCTCTTTAACACAATCAATCCTAGTCAACAAAAAGTCCAAAAATCAAAGCAAAAAGCAACTCCTGACTGTTGTATCAGGTTTTCAGTCAACTCTAGCCTCAAGCAATTATTTCTGAAGGAGCATGTTTCAAAAGATAAGATTTGCTCCAGTCATATGCTCTCTAATATCTCCCAGATAGATGCTTAGCCTGCCCTGGGATTCTGAAATGGGAAAACTACAATAAGATAATAAAGGATGTCTATGATGATGTTCCATCTGTCAAGCACATACTTTTAGGAAAGCTGCAAAGGTAGGACATGGACAAAACCCAAATTTGGGGGCACTTTTGACAACAACAAATGGATTTTATGTGGTTATCTCTTATGTGCCTTTGAATACATTATTAATATTGTCTGGTTTTTGGTTGGCTAGAATCTTTATCTTGATGTAAAGTAAGTGCTCCAAAGTAGTAAAGTAGTTTTCAGATTTTGCATTATCTCTTGAGGAAGCTCACCTCTGTGACTAGTGATAGAGGTATTCTTTTCAGACTGGATAAGTAATAAAATAACTATGTGAACCTCAGCACACCACCCAAAAACTTTGCTCCCCTACCAACTCCTCAACAAAAATAGAGCAAATGCATTGCATTCTAAACCTGGAACTTGCAAAGCTATCCAAGACATGTCAATTGCATGACCCATGTTCCCCCACCCCTCCAACTTCCTTAGCTCTCTCTTAGGACTTTTGCAACCAAAATTATGGCCATGTGGAGATTTCCCCACTAATCTTTGACAGTCATTTTTACAGGAGTACGTGTCAAGTGGTATAGAGTTTTATTAAGATGCTCAAGTGTATTATTAGGTAGCTTCTTCCAGGGATAAACAACAGCAAAGACCTTCAGCTAGGAACCCTATTTACCTGGAAGTAACACCATTAAGAGCTTTTCCTGAACCCTCATTATAAGGTACTTTGTCAGATACCCTATTATTCACATGTCCCAGTTAAAAAGACAATATATAACTACTTCTTGTACTTCTGTGCCAATGGAAGATCCTAAACTGAGACCTGAGGTTATCCTAATGCAGCTAGCATCAGAAAAGTGACATCTTTGCAGAGAAACTCAGGTCAAACAGGAGACTACAAAATGTGTGCTTTCCACCCAAGAACTACAGGTCAAGGCTCCCAGGTGCCTGGAACCACTGATACTCCCTTCATGTTTTCTTTGTCTGCTTTTCTTGGCTCTTTTCTACTCTTGGTTTCTGATTGATGAAACTGAGATTCTTAAAAAATTCTTTTAGCTTTGTTACTCTGAATAAAGAGTATAAAAATCAAGTATTATACAAACCTATTGATAACAAAACACTTCTCTTCAAATGCTGAGTAGGATGAGATTTTTTATCTGGGTGATTCCACATGGAGCAGGATTTGTCTAAGAGTTACCATCCAAGGCTTTCTTTTATCACTTGGATCTCAAGATTTGTTTTCCTGTATTTTGTCTAGAGTCTCAAATATTTTTATGTAACTACTCACTTTACAAAAGATAGAAATTCAATGCAAAGAAAAAAGTTGCAAGGAACACTTTTGGCATTTGCCAGAGTTCAAGGTTGCATTTTACACAAGTGATGAAGATCTTACAGACTGTACAGCAGTTTAGTCCAGTGGTGAGACTTGGTCTCCCTCTTGACAGAAAGACTTTGAGAAACTTTGAAAGACTGAACATTTTTGCTGTGGTTCTAACATGTGTTTAGATTCTGCGTCTGCTCATCTTCTATCCTCCTTCTTTTTCTTTTTTTAATTTAAAAGAGGCAGACTGAGAGAGAGAGAGAGAGAGAGATGATCAATTTTATTTATTTTTGCATCTGACCTTTGTTTCTCCGACACTTAGTTGTGTACATGGTGCTGGGGTTTGAACCCGGGCCCTCATGCATGCCAGGCAAGCACCCCAACCACTGAGCAACCACTCCAGCTCCTCTTCTATCCTTCTTAATCAGCTGAAGTTGCTGAAATAACACCTTACTAAAATCCAAAAGTTTTTCCTCTCATTTCCAATTACTTTTTTGAGTACTATTGCAGAAACAGTTAAACTTTGACCTCTCTTACTTAAGTGCTATGAAAATGGACAGTTAATATAGCTCAGTTGAAGAGTACTTGCCTCATCTGCATGAGGCCCTGGGCTTCATCACCAGTAACTCCATCCCCATAAAAGCTATAAAAATACTTCCCTCCTTCCTCAAGACAGACCATTCTTTTGTAGGTATTCCTGTGCCACAGAATTCTAAATAAAATCTTACATTTAACGATGTTATAGTTCATTTTCTTTCATGGTGTGAATTAAACTGGTTTTGTTAGTTTAAACAGGGTTTGTTAGTTTTAAATCTGTTTTCATCAAGCATTTTTTATCAGCAATTTCTTTCCCTGTGATCTGTATTTATCTGTTGCTGAGATCTACAAAACAAATGCAACATTGAAAATAACCAGAAAGTTAGCCTGTGAAAGAAATACCTAGGTGATTGACCACCAAAAACTGTTAGATTGACTTTCCCAAATTAAAATCAGCAGAGAAATGTCAACTCCACTCTTTAGTTTCACCATGGAAGAAAGGCTTTGGAGGAAAGAGAGAGACATTTCCTTAGATAGGAACATACCTAGGTTATAGTCCAGGCTTTTTCATAACATATTTGTGATACTGGATTTTATTTTTTACCTCTTTGAATTGGAATGTTGATGACTATGAGATCATTGTATCTTGAAATGTGAAATGACTTACACAAGCCATAAATATAGACAGTACCAGAATACAGTGTCCCAATTCCTGATCTGACATCTATTCCCCTGCATTGTGGCTTTCTACACCATGGCATCAAGCCTGGCCATAGCCAAAAGATAGGCAGTTAATATTTTTCAAATATATGTTCTTGATTCACTATTTCTGTTACCTAAATAATCTATTTGTAAAATTCATGACTATTGCCTTTGTCAGAAGCTATTAACAATTAATTTTTTAAAGCTACTTCAACAATATTTTTTGAGAGGCGGCTGTTCTAGGTAGGAACTGAGAAAACAACAATGAACAAATAAATGAGGTCCCTGCCCTCAGGAAGCTCACAATCTGTGGGGAAGAGAGAGAAATAAATGTTTCCTATAATATTAAGAGATAAATAAAAGAATAAATAAAACAGGGTAAGGGGATACAGAGAGATGGAGGTGCTATTTCAGATATGGTGTCAAAGCTTCTCTGGAGAGGACCCATTTGCGTAAGCCCCTAGAAAAGTGAGAGATGGAACTCATAACCATCTAAAGGAATCATATTCCAGGCAGAGAGAGGTAAGAGCAGTTAGAAGACGCTGGGATATGGGTATTGGAAGGAAACAAGCTGAGCTTGGCAAGTGGGGGAAGAAGTGGGGAGAAGGGTAGCTAGGGGACAGATCATGCAGTGTCTCTTAGGTCATGATAAGACAGATTTCATTCTATGAATGAAGGTCAGCCTGGAAAATTAATATATCATTAAGAATATTCAGACTTACATGAAATATTGTAGAGTGGCTTGTGAAATGGTGCAGCAATAGTTATCATTTGCAATGTATTAATTGGTTCATCTTAATAATGACTTTTTATGATCTTACATAAATAAGACCTTATTTCATAGGTATTTGGGTATATTGATGTCCTAGGAACCATATGTATTATGGAAATAAAAATAACCTGGAAAATGCAGTAAATTTTAGTTATACTCAATACAAACAAAAGTAATTAATCTTATGTTTTAATTAAATGTAAAATTGTCTTGTTTAAAACAGAATGGGGTTTTTATTAAGAGAGTGATAAGAAATGATACTTGATGAACTCTAAAATATTAAATAATAAGTTACAAACCAGATTCTTCCTCCTGTTCCTTTATTAAATGTAGAATTGACATTTTTTAATCTGGCTGAGCCTCAGTTCTCTCCTTTTTAGGTGATGATACTAGTAATGCCTTCTTTAGGTAACTGATCAGAGAGTTACAAAAATAATCCTTGTTAAATGAAATGTTTGGAATAACAACTGACATAATAAGTGATAAATAAATGTTTCTTTTTTCCTTGTATGGGCTTTAAGCTTTGCACATTAAACCTCCACAGTTGTGCCTCTTCTACTTTATTCTCAAAGTAATGAACTCCTGAGTGATATAAATCCTCTAAAAGAATAATTCATTGAAATGTGTCCTGTGGAATTTAAATCATTTGCAAACATTTTGCTGCGAACTGATTGTTTCAAGTGAACTGATATAAATACTTGGTGTGAAACATCATTTAAATTAATATTTTGTTAGTTTAAAAAAAAAGATGTAACCACTCTAGGAAATAGCATAATGGGTGCTTAAAAATAATTACACAAAGTATAAAACATGTCATTGAGATAGATTAGATTTAGCTTGAGATATACACAACTTTTTTATACACAAAAATTTTACTTTTATTACATTACCTAACAAGGAGGAAATGATAGCATAAAGTTGGTAACTACTGTAGATAGCAGTTGGAAGATGAAAGAGACTAAATTTGAACTCACAACAAATTTTATAGAAATGTGTTTTGTAGAAGTCTATAAAATATACTAAAATTAGAGGTGAAATTATAGTTGTAAAGAAAATTGAAGTCTACTTAAATTATAACTGTAATTCAGACTTTGAAATAGTTAGAAAATAGGTGACCTTCCTTACCATATTTCCCAAACTTCATTTCCTGAGGATTCATAGAGGGACTAGTAAATGCATGGACCTTTTAGATATTTACAATAACTTAATATTCCTGTAATGTTCTGTCAAATGTCTTCAATTTTGAAAAAATGTTTTATATTCTGTATTTCTTATTATTACCAGTGTCATATTCATGTTTTCTCCATAGTGCCAGGTACAGTGTTTGAATAGATGTTATGTATCTTTTTAAGTGAAACTGAAGGAGTAGGATTTTCAGCTAATTATAATTTTAAAAGTCAGAACATGCATAAATGAATAAGTTATCAATTTATTTTAACTTCCTTTATAATGAATAATAATGTAAAATGATTTCTTTTTATTATAAAAACATAATGTTAATTTTTCAAATTGTTTTTTGCTTAAATGTAGATCTCATTCTTACAATACTTCCTTTTATTTTTTTTTTAACAGAAGCTTTGTAGTTTTTCCATTTGGTAACTAAGTGAATATGAGGGAAAAAAAGGTGAAAGAACTGTCTTTTGAGAGAATAACTTGCTTAAGTCCATTGAATTGTAATAAGGTGATGTTATTACGTTCTCTGCCTCTTTGGGTTAATGGCAGTTATGGAAGTTGAAATCAGGCCTTAAGAGCTGGATCACTGCAATTCATTTACTAAAACATTTTTCATTCTCTGGACTATGAGATTGCTTTTTTAAAAATTTTCCTTTTAACCATTGCTCCAGAGAACATAACTTAGTAATTTTGTATTTCCTTTATTTTTCTCTTCTACTTCAAAATGATTTCTTAATTTAGAAACTGCCAAGAAACCTTGATGGGAGAAATGACCTATGTCAGAGTAGCAATTTTGATAGACTGTACTCTTAGTGGACTGGAGCAAACAAAAGTCCTTTGTCTCTGACCTGGGAGTGACTCCATGAGGAGATGATTTGGCTGCAAATTGAGGTTACATAATTGTAGGCCTTCTCTCAGAGTCTTTGTGACTCCACAATATGTAGCTGAAACTCAGTTTGTGTTTTCCTGCTTTGGTTACCTGCTTCTAGGAAGAAGGAAGACAATCTTCTTGCGTCTTTGTTACCCTTCTGATCCTCCAGTGCATGTATGCAGACATTTTGAGCACTTAACATCTCTTTTTACCTATGTATTTTTATGGGAGTGTTTTTTTGTTTGTTTGTTTTTCTTTTGGATTTCGCTACTCTTTTCTTCTGTGATGTCCAGTTTACTGATGACCAGATTCAATTAAGTTAATTTCAAGTATTTAATTTATAGTTCTGGAATAGTGGTTTCATTGTTTTACTGATTTGAATTTTTTGTTGAAATTTTCCATTTAATCATTTACTATGTCCATCTATTACCTATTTCTTTTTAACATATTAATTTTGGGATTTGTAAAGTCTGAATCTATTGACTCTAATATTTGGATCATTTATTTCTAATGATTATTTTATCTTTTGATTATTGGTCATTTTCTCATTATTTTTATTGGTAGTAATTTTCTATCATATGCATCTTGCTACTGAAGATACACAGCAGATTCTCTGAATTTGGCTTCTTCCTCTAAGGAGCAAATGTTAAATTGTGTTTTTGCAGGCAGTTAAATTACCAGCAGAATACCTTGATTGTTTGAAGTTTGGTTTTTATGGTGGGCATATTTTATTTGATCTTGCTTTGTGGTCTTAACTAAAAGATTAGGATATTTACCAAATTACCCTCAGTCAATCTTGGTTCCAATTCCAGTGTTTCCATAGCATTATGAGACGCCTGAAATCGAATCTGTCTAGCTTTCCAGCATCATCTGGGCTGCCTGTATTCCTGCCTATATCAATGCCCTTTGGATAGAGGGTATTGAAGATATTTGTTGTTATCTCATAACTCTAATTTCTGTTTGCTATGTTCAACAAGAGAATTCTCTCTATTGGACTCTATTGCAATGCACTGCAGTTTAGCAAATATCCTCAGAAAGAAAACCAGGATTAACATGGCACTCACTTTTTTTTCAGATTTCTCTCAGGAATTATACCCCTGAATTGATTTTTGCCCAATGACAGGATACAAATGTTTTATACATTTTTGTAAGTTCAATATCAGTTACTCAATCATGCTTTGCGTGAGAACTCCTATTGTATAATTAATTTCACTTACTGGATCAACAATAGTAGTTTGAACATTCAATTAGCCCTATTTTTCTATCCAAATTACCTGAGTCTCCAAAAGTAGGAAACATTTGATTTCATAATGCTATCATTAGATAAATTCCTTTCATTCTTGTGTAAAAAGTATGATCCCATTTTAATAACATGACAATTCTTGCATGCACAAATGCATATACAAACATATATTCATGTAATATTTATGTACAGTAATTTGATTTTACCCTATATATTTCAATGAAATGAAACAATTGGTGATTTTGAAGAATGATATCCATTTAAATGCCATTGTATGAAATAGCCACTAAAGAAAATCTGAACAGATGTTTCATTTTAATATTTAAAGAATGATTGTGGTAGATATGGACATAATCATCCTTTGAATTCAAGATGAGGTTCCAACCAGCTTCTTTCTAGAGCATGAATAGCACACATACGCAGAGATAATATTATTTTCCCACCTGAAATTTTTGTCACATGTTTTTTCTTTGGCTCTGATAATCTGATAAGCTGCCAATATGAACATTTCATAAAACGATCAACAAGGATTGTCTGCCAAAAGTTGGGATCTGAAATTATGCTTTCCAATTTCCCTGTTTAATGAAACTAAAACCTGATTGTTTCCAAAATGGAGCATATGACCACCTGCCTTTGAACCGATTTCATTTGTGCTACCAAATAATGATCAAAACACAGGTGTATTTCTACTCAGATCCAGTGACAAGCTGTTTGATATTAGTACTTAACAGTAGTTTTAAACAATACATTGATTTTTTTTCTTGGTCTATATCATCCACATTCTTAAATTAATGTAAAGGTCACTAAAATAGTTTGAAAATTGCTATTGTTTATTGTAAACTATAAATTGGAAAATTGGTTTATGATGAACCTTCAATGTAGATTTTGAGTAAAAACAAAAGAAATATATATTTTTAGAGAATGGCTGATGAACCAGGTTAATTGAGAAGATGCTAGTACAAAAACAGATGTTCAAAAATGGAAGGAAGGCAGCTTTCATTAGGTACCTAGTAGGTGCTAAATAATATGAGAAACAGCTCCCATAAATGGCATCATATTTAACCTTGATAGCAATCACACAGTAGGTAGGTATTTTGTGCCTTATTTTTTTTATGAATAATCTGTTTATTCATAAAATCAGCAGAGGAAAAATACAAGTCATAGTTTGTATACAATATTATAGAAACTTTCATATACAGGCAGGGTTGCAAGGTAAACTAATGAAACATGTTTGGAAAAGAATTTATCAATAATCAAAAAGAATACTGATGGGGCTGGAGCGGTGGCTTGACAGTTAACGTTTGACTGGCATGTGCAAGTACACAGGTTCAAACCCCAGCACCACGTACACAGCTAAGTGTTGGAGCAACGAAAGCCATGTGAAAAATCTCAATAAAAATTGATTCTCTGTGTCTCTCTTTCTGTCTCTCTCTGTCTCTCTCACTGTCCTCCTTTCTTTAAAAAGAAGAAGCAGAAGAAGAAGAAGAATAAAGAAGTTCATGCTCTTTCACCAAATTTCTTTTGTTTTAATTGAGAAATTTATTTTTTGAACAACCATACAAGTTTTTAACAAAATAATATAAAATATTGAGAAAAGTGGTCTATTATCTTGTGTTAAATCCAGACAAGTTGTATTGTTATACAACCTAATACTTTTTTAGAGATATTGTGGGAAGGGGAAGAAAGGGATAAAGGTGGGTAATTGGGGGGCACTCTTGGGGGTAAATCTAATCTCCAGAATCTATATACTTTTTATATTATTTTGTTAAAAACTTGTATGGTTGTTCTGCCTTATTTTTTAGAAGAGGAAATGAGGATCAGAGCAGCTACTTTACATGTCCAACACCAAAGAGTTTATAAGTAGCAGAATTGGGTTTCATATACGTCAGCCAGACATGAAAGCTTATGCCTTTTGCAAACAAATGAAAGGACTTGAATATTCAGTCTGAAGCAGAAGGTACAGAATAATTATTTCTTGCTTAAAGAATATGACTGCATTGTTCTTGAGTCTCCTAATTTATAGCTGAAATAAATGTTGGAGCTCAGAACAAGGTGCTACCAAGTAGAGTGACTTTGCATGCTGCATACTTTAAATTGAAGGGCTTTGGAAGAGCTTCAGAAGCAAGGTCTCTCTGACCTTCTCCTCCCCTCCTCTGTTCTTCCTCCTTTCAACCTCAAGCTAGTTTTAGAAACCAGAATTCCTTTTTCCCAGGGTGGATCATAGAAACTAGAATTCTCTTTCCCCAGGAAATGCCATCAAACTAGAAAGTTCTTTCCCTTTTCCTCTGAGGGAACTTATTGCAGAGGAGTCCTGCCCCAGAGAGGGTGAGAAGAAACTGAAGAGACTGGCTCGCTGGGTTTTCTCTCTCAGTCCATAACCATTAGTTTAGTATCTTTCTGTCCAACCACATTTCTGTATGGCCGTCCATTCTTCAAACCTAGCATAAAAAGTTTGTCATCCCAGAGTCTTTGAATCTTTATTCTGAAGACTCCCACATCTTACAGCTTTTACTAACTGCATTTGCTCTACTTTTCTCTTATTAATTCATCATTGGGTCTTTGGTTTGAGTACTATCAGCTGTGACCCATGAAATGTCAGGGGATGGTATCACACCCTTCCATTCCTAAATCCACAATACGGTTTACTGTTTACGTTCTTCAGTCCTTTGTGATCTCCCCTGAATACTCATGCAGGCTAAATGCACTCTTGAATCTGCTTCCCTGATGTATTTTCCTCTGGCTACTGTGCATCAGCTTAATTTTTCAACTTTATAATGTCAAGTGTGGCAGGTTTAGTGTGTCTTTTATAACTAAAACTCCTCAGCTGAAGAGGTGTTTATAGCTGAATACATTTCACATTTACCAGCTATGGGTATGATTGATTCTTAAATAGGAAAACAGTTATGTTTGATTCTTTTTTCTTTTAAAGATAGACAGTGAGAGAGAGAGAAAGAATCAATTTTATACTGTTTTTCATCTGGTTTTCACTGCTCCGACACTTCATTGTGTATGTGATGCTGGTGAGTGAACCCATGGCCTTGTGGTGCATGACAGGCAAGGACTATAATGGCTGAGCCACTGCTCCAGCCCCCTTTTGGGTTCCTTTTTTAAAGTAGTTCATATCTTGAAGCAGTAATTTGTTTTTTTTTAACAGTCTGATTCACCAGCCTGACTTTGACCAAGTAACAATTAAAAGATGTGACCAGTAGCCAGAAATCTATTTTCAGGAGAATTTTTTCACCTCCCATGATGTATTAAATATGTTCTTATTATAATAGCCTCAGCAAAACTCATTTTTAATGGCTTGAACCACTGAGTGCCACAGTTTATGCAGCATTCTCCTATTAGTAGATATTTAATATATGTGCAATTTTTAAAATAGAATTGATATGTATGTAATGGTCCCATTTAGTTCATTCATAAGTGATATAAAGAGACAAAATTCAAGTTTTTATGCTGTAAAGAGCAGAACAAAGATATGTCTACATCACTTTCCTAGCAAAATATGACCACACTCAGTTCATAATCATCTAAGGTTTTTACAATGTTTAAGAGAGACTGCTTCTCATATTTCATACATACCATCTTCCTTTAGTTAGCCTCTTGAAATTTTATCAAGTAACCATTACTTTAATATAATTATTTTTCTTTAAGAAAGAAAATTTACCATAATTATATAATTACTTACTACAGTATATAATTAATAGTAAAATAATAGTCATTCACAAGTCATTATGTCAAGACTGGTGTTAAGAACCTTATTTTATAGATGAGGAAACTGAGGTTCATAGAGGTTTAATGATTTGTCCAAGTTCACACAGTTAGGGTGAAGCAGAGCTGGGCATGAGCATGGTTCTCCTCTTCTGAAGCCTTAATTTTCACCATCGCCTTATGCTAATTGTGGAAACTGACCACTCAGTAATAAACGTAGGGCAAGTAATTATTTCTACCTCTCCTGCTATGGTCTGAATATATCTGTCCCTTCAAAATTTTCATGTTGAAATCTAATCTCCAATGCATTAGTATTTAAAGATGAGGCCTTGAGGAGGTAATTAGGTCACGAGAGCACAGGCCACATAAGTGGGATTATTGTCAGCATAAAAGAACTAAGAGGGCGCTTGTTTGCCTTTTTGCCCTATGAGGACACAGATGGCACCATCTTGGAAGCACAGAGCAGCCCTTGCCAGGCATCAGACCTGCTGGTTCCTTGACCTTGGACTTCTGAGCTTCTGTAACCATGAGTAATAAGTGCCTGTTCATAAAATTACTCAATTTGGGGTATTTTGTTATAGCAGTCCAAATGGACTAGAATACCTTGTGTAATTGTTTTGAACTTTAGCTGTATTTTAATCACATTGTGATGGAATAAATCATTTGCCAGAGTAAACCTGAAAATTCGTATTACTTTCAGGGAAACAAATGTTAGTCATAACTTTTATCACAGACAGGCCTTTATAGAAAATTGTACAAAAGTATTGGAACCTTCTTAAGTGTATTAATTTAATCCAGCCATTCCCCCAGAGACATTTTAGGATGAAGTCTGTGAAGGCAATGATAGGATGGTGGGTTTTTCTTTACAGAGCATTAAGTTCAAAACCATCAGAAAACCTGCCACAATTTTTTTTTCAGTCACAAGATACAAAATAAGTGTAAATTGAGCAGAAAAAGACCTTTACCTCAACAGAAATTAAGATGTCTCTTTTGTCTTTTTAATGCAGTTTTCTTCAGACCCCCAGCTCTTATTTAAATTTAATTAGTAGAAATGGCAAGTTCAAAGTCCTCAAGGCATCTGTGATAACTGGTGCTCAAGATTCTGAATTAGCCCTGGCTAATGAAGCCCTTGTTTTTCAATGTATGGGGGGGAGGGGGGCGCTAGCAGAAGACATCACGTGGGAGCTTGTTAGAGATTCAAATATCTTTCACCTCTTCACTTATTTGGAAGCAGATTCTGCACTTTTTTTTAACCCAGGTGATTGATAGGCACCTTAAAGTTTAAGAAACACTGCATGAGTGTCTAATTTCATTTTGCTGTCTAGTGAGGGGTACATTTAAGTCTATTTAAATCTATTCAAATTTAAGACTCTTTGATGGGGTATGCTATGATATTTAAATTAAATTGCTTAAAATTTTTACAATGGTTTAAGGTTACTGAAAGGTTGAAGGAAATGGAAAAAAATTCTCCATCCAAAGAGAATATTTTTTAAAACTAGCAACTGCCATTGGAAGAACACTAAGACAATCTCAGAATCCACTGAAAATCTTCCTTGTCTTCTAACTAAATTTGGGATCAACTAAGTTATTTGTGTTACCAGTGAATTGGATTTTATTGGTTACATTTAACTGTGTTCACATATAACTCAAGATCACTCTGCAGGAAAAAAATCAACTTTTCCATGTCCCTGAAAGGAAAAATTCTTACATCTGGTCTCTCCTGGAAAGTTTTTCAGAGAATAGAGCCCTGATTGTCAAGAAAAGTGGTTTTTTTTTTCTTTCTTTCTTTCTTTTTTTTTAAGTTTAATATTTCTCAAAAGTGGAAAGCAAAAAATAAATAAAAGCAAATAAATTGCCAAGGTGAGGTTGTAACTATCCTTTATCATTTAGTTTGACCAGCATTTTAACTCATGGTTAATGATTTATTCATACAAATACAGTCTCTTCTTTTGAAGCTGAGAGTCCATGTTCTTTCCTAAGTTCCCTTACAGCTGAGAGACAGGACATAATACAGACTTCAGCACTTCAAAGTACCCTCAGGAGTTAGTGGCATAAAAGGACAGAGTGAGTACAGACTTGAGTTCCTGGCACACAAACAACAGTGCAAAGAAACCTCATTGTCTATTCCCAGTATCAAGAGCAGTGGCATCTTTATCAAATAGTGATATAAGGCAGTTTGGGTCATTTATTGTACCTGGAATGTTAGTCTCAAGTCTGTTTTGCTAGCATCCCCCAAATTGGATTCCTTTGATCAGGCTGAGAAAAGTTCTTTTGATGATAAGTGAAAAGAAAATACCGGCAGACACTGTGAGTGTTTTTGAATTAAACATCTCAACATATATCCTCACTCTACTCAGGCACACGTGATGGACCAACTATGGTTTCCTGGCTTTGGGGGAACCTCGCTGTTGTAGACAGCACCATCTCATCCCTTCTCTCTGAAAGAGTGTTTTCCTGGGGTAAGGTGATTTTGTGTCAAAATCTGTCTTTTAACCTCTACAGTGAAAACTTTCAAACATTGAAAAAATAAAATTGAAGAAGACTGAGAAGATGGAAAGACATCTTGTGTTCTTGGTTAGGCAGAATCAATATAGTTAAAATGGCCTTTCTGCCAAAAGTACTGTACAGATTCAGTGTGATCCCCATCAAAATACCAGTGTCATTCTTCTTCACAGATATAGAAAAATCACTTCTCAAATTCATTTGGAACAATAAGACACCAAGAATAACCAAAGCAGTACTAAGCAAAAACAAAACAAAACAACAACAAAAGAAAAACCAAGATTGGAGGGATTGTAATACCTGACCTGAAATTATACTATAGAGCTAAAGTAATAAAAACATAATGGTAGGGCTGGAGTGGTGGCTCGGCAGTTATGGCGCTTGCCTGTCATGCATGAGTACATGGGTTCAAACCCTAGCACCCATGTATACAACTGGGTGTCAGAGCAATGAAAGCCATGTGAAAAACTCAATAAAAATTGATTCTCTCTCTCTGTCTCACTGTCTTTCTCTCTCTTTAAAAAAATACAATGGTATTGATATCATAACAGGCAGAAAGAACAATGAAATACAATAGAAGACACTGAGACGAACTCACAAATCTATATCCATCTGATATTTGACAAAGGGGGCAAAAATACAGTTTGGAAGAATAATAGCCTATTCAACAAATGGTGCTGGTTGAATTGGACAGCCACATGCAGACGACTGAAACTAGAACCTTATCTCTCCCCCTGCACAAAAATCAAATCAAAATGGATCAAAGAACTTGTAATTAAAGCAGCAACCATATAATTATTAGAAGAAAAAATAGGATCAACACTCCACCATATTGGTGTAGGCACCTTCTTCCTTCAGAAGACTCCAGGAGTGCAAGAGCTAAAACCAAGAATCAATGAGTATGATGTTATTAAACTGAAAAGCTTCTACACAGCTAAGAATTAGTCAAGAATGTCAAGAGAGAACCTACAGAATGGGAGAAAATCATGGTCTGTTACTCTCTGACTGGGGCTAATCCCCAGAATATGCAAAGTACTCAAAAAACTTAACACAAAAAACACAATTACTCCTATCAATAAATGGGCTACTCAGCTAAACAGAAATTTCTCAATAGGGGAAGTGTAAAAAGCCAAAAGATGTATGAGAAAGTGTTCTACATAACTAGCATTAAGAGAAATGCAAATCGAAACTGCACTGAGATTCTCACCCCATTCAGAATGACAAAAATGAAGAATGCAAATAATAACAGATGCTGGAGGGATTATGGGAAGAAAGGAACAGTAACACACTGTTGGTGGGACTGTAAACTGGTACAGCCACTCTGGAAAGCAGTGTGGAGACTCCTCAAACAACTAGGGATCAAACCACCATATGATCCAGCTATTCCACCCCTAGGTATTTTTCCAGAAGAACTAGAATCAGCTTATTGCAGAGACACAGCTACATCAATGTTTGCAGCAGCTCAATTTACAATAGCGAAATTGTAGAAACAACCTACATACCCCTGACTGGATGAATGGATCCAAAAACTGTGATTATATATATATATATATATATTCCAACATTTTATATATATAAAATGTTGGAATTCTGCTCAGCTATTAAGAAGAATGATACCATAGCTTTTGCAGGTAAATGGATGGAACTGGAAAAATAATGCTGAGTGAAACGAGTCAAATCCAGAGACTTAAGGGTCAAATGTTTTCTCTCATATGTAGAAACTAGAGTGACACCTAAGATAGGCTGAAATTCAAGTTTTTTTAATAGCCCTACATCATCTGTGGGGACTGTCTATGAACAGGAAGTAGGAGAGAAAGGGAGGGAAGGGAGAAAGGGTAGACAGGGGGTGTTCAATAATGTAGAGTACATTTAACTCCTATGAGAACCCCAAATATATCCAGATAGGCATATAAATCTAGTAATATCCATATGTAAATTACATGTATGTAGTCACTAATTTCTGTAACTTAGGGGAACTACAGAGGAGCTATGAGATTGGGGAGTGGGGGAAAGGGGGGTAGATCCTGATGAGGATTGGGTTAAAGAAACTATGTCAGTATGTATGATTGTACGAAGGCAAACCAACAATCCCTTCAGTATGTAAGTTGATGCTGAACCAATTAATAAAAAAATCTGTCTTTTATTTCCAGCTATTGAGCCTAATGTGACTAATGACATTTTAACATTTACTGATATTCTGCAGCTTGTTTTAGCAGGAGCAAAAGGGCCTCTTGAAGGTGTTTGAAACTGGAAAGAAATATTATTCACTTTAAGAAACTGATGTTAAAGCAAAATTGAATGTTCTTTGTCAAATTGATATCAATATCCATTACTTCATTCTTAACACTTAGTGTTATAATTAGAAGATTGAAATGTTTTATCATAGATTTGAAAGCCTCTTAATTTATCTCATCATAGATATTACTAATTACTATATAAAAAGCTTAATTTTAAAATAATCAATGTTATTTATTTTTCCATCTGGTTTTTGTTTTTCCAATGCTTAGTTGTCTATGTTGTTCTGAGGTCTGAACTGGGTCTGCGCATGCCAGGCAAGCACTCTGCCACTGAGCCACTGCTCCAGCCCCTCAAAATCCTATTCTACAAAGAAAAAGATATAGATCAGATGCTTGGCTTTGAAAACTGAAAGTTCAGAATACAGCATACAGATATGAGTTAACTATGTAATCAATATAACATGTACCTTCCCAAAATAGTTCCTTGTCAATATGCCACATCAGTGAGGAACTTAATAACCTAATATAAATAATAATATTTAGAAAGCTTAGAACTATTAAAAACTCTTAGCTACTGCAAACCCGTGTGCCAGAGAGTTCCGCAAAAGCAAGAATATTGATGTTTTCACATATATATACGCACACACATATCTATATACATATAGATATAAACTATTAATAACAGATAGTAAAAAGTATGTGTTGAATGAATATGTTACTTGTTAATCGCAGGATTTCTAAATGAGAATCTTTTTGAGTAGGACTGGAACATCTGCAATTTTAATAATCCTTTCTTCTTTATATGGGAGAAAAGATGTCTTTGAAGCCAGGTCTAAAGAGTTCTTAAAAAGAAGGGGGAACTCAACTCAGGACCTGTAGGGTTCTTGTATATGTGAAGAAAAATATTTCAGCATACACCAGTCAGAGGCATAGACAGAGGTTTACTCAGGAGAATAGATGTATATTCAAGGTGGAATGTAGGCCCTCTTAAGAATGAGACATGTGTTTGGGAGTTTCTGGCTCTTCTTTTAAAGGAAACGTAGTGAGAGTGGGTATGGAAAGGTGTGTAGGAACAACATCGGTCCAGTGGTCTCAAGATGGGTTCTGGTGGTCTGGCCAGTCTCAGGATCTGCAGGCTGATGGGGTCTTTGTTATCTGATCAACAATACAGAAAATCCCCTAACTTAAATGGTTTCTCAAGATATCTCTTTTTTCTTTGCTTAATCTGTTTATTGAAGGGGTTAATTAAGAGTGCACAAGTAGATTTACAAATTTCCCAGGAATTTTGGAGTAATCGGCTAAGGAAAGAAGCTAGCTCTGGGAAAGACAGGCCTAATCAAATATGTGGGACTTCTGAATTAAACTCTTTTTTTCCCCTTGTCCTTCCTTTATGTTTCCTTTCTACTTATTTCTTATTCCATCTATTCTACCTCAAGCTTATTATAAAAATTTGAAATTGACTTTTGCTGAGGTTCATTCAATACCAGGAATCCAAGTAATAAAACTGCTAATTTGACTGTAAAGTAACTGGACTTTTTTTTTTTCATATATAAGAGCTCCTATAGCTATACCACCATTAGTACAATGTTCTACTGTGAAAGGATTATTTTGACACAGATTAAGTTAATCAGATGAAAGTTCTCAGCTGTGAAAGCTGTAAGTGTCCTTGCCCTGAAGTAGACAAGTCATGGTGACAGCAGGGTGGCTTGGTTTCTTCCCCAATGTCAAAGCCATTCATTTTCCCCCATTTATTCTCATCACACGGATTAGTTTAGTGCTCACCGTGTACCTGCCACAGATTCTGTGTAGATGAAAACAGATTCTACTGTTAGCAGCAGGAGTTACAGAGAGAAATGAGATGATAAACAAAGGTACTGCCATGTGTTACCAAACAAATTTGAACTGAAAATTTGAACTCCCTGGGCAATTTCTCATGAAGTCAAAAGCAAGGTGAAAAGTTTTCTATTAACAGAGAATTCAATAAGTACAAAGAAAGAGGAAGGTGAAATTGAGTTTTGAGTGTATATTGATGAAGGAGGAAAGACGACACCTGAAGAATGTGAGAGGGCATAAATGACACAGTCTAGAAAAGGAGAAAAGCAGAAAGGGGAAGCTGAGCACCAGTTCTGAATAGAATTTATAGTGGATATAATAATTTTGTCTTGTATGACTCACTGGCAACTCGACATAAAAAGTGAAGTGAGGAGCCAGCTTTTGACATTCCCAAAATGTTAATCATTTGTCCTAATGCAATTTCTGAATATTTTATATGTTTCCATTTATCTGAAATTCTACGTTATATCATATAAAATGTCTCATAAGAAAATCACTGTATATGTGGATCTTGCAATAATGTATTTTGAAGAAGTTGTCACGCTTTAAAGCTTATGACTTTATTTTTTAAATTGTATTGTTAACTGTAGGTAAGGGGAAGGCAATACCTTTTTTTCATCTATCACAGTAGTCATGGCTCCTACCCCATAAAAAAGATGATTAGCAAGAGAAAAGCATAGCAAATTTAATTAACCAACGTTTCATATGACATGGAACCATTTGGGAATGAAGACCCAAAGGCTCAGGAAAAACTATGATTAGAGGTGGATATTGTGTAGAAACAAGACTGAGCAGAAGTTAAGGTCAAGTGGTTACAGGCTGGGGGAACTCAGCAAGTCATCTGTGTTTAGATTCTTTCTTTTGTGTTCTGTAAGATATCCCTTCCCCCATATCCATGTCCGGGGAATCACATCATATAGGACCTTCAGGAAGGAGCATGGCAGAGGGTGGCCTTCCCAGGTTTTATGGGGGGCTTTGATTTTAAGAAAAGGGAAGAAGGAGAACAGGTAGAAGAAAAAAGACCCAGCATCTGAGGCACTTAAGCCTCCTTCAGTTCAGAGTGCTCAGCATGCAAGGTGTCATACTTTGAGGTATTCTATACTGAACCCCAAAATGTCATCCTCTTTGATTTTCTTGTTCATATTTTTCATGATTATTTTCTTATATAAATTTTCACAATTTAGTTTACATTATTTTCAGAACCTTTTAGGAGGTTGATTGGGATAACTTGAATTTATTCATTTAACATGCATTCAGTGAATGAACTTATTCATTCTTGTAGGGCAGGAAAAATTGTTTTTACTTTCCATCTTATATTCAGTGGTTAGGGCCCTGCAAGTTAGAATGATAAAGGGGAAATTAACAATAGCAATAAAAAAGCATGATTATTAGTGTATGTCTTGTGCATATAGACAAAAACAATTATGAGTAACTCAAAGGGTGGTTAGAACCTGAGATTCATCGCATGTTGAATAAAGAAAAATGAATTTTGTAAAGAAGCCAGGCACTGTGGTATACACTTGGAATCTTAGTGTCTCAAGGCTAAAGCAAAGCAGGATCTCGAATTGGAAGCTGACCTGGGCAATTTAGCAAGACCCTGTGTCAAAATTAAAAAGGACTGGGTGCAGCTCAGTGGTAGAGGGCTTGCCTAGTATATGGGAGGCTCTGGGTTCAGTCCCCAGTACTGCAAAGGAGAAAAGTGGTAGTAATAGATAAGCCAAAGGAAAAGAACTTTGAGTTTCTAGGGGAAGCAGATTGTGGGAAGGTAAATATATGGCAGAAGCTAAGGGAAGGGCTACTTAGTAAGGGTTGTTAACATGGATTCTTCTGGGGCCCTTTCTGGACTGATGAAGGTCTAGAGTTATATCTGATTAGCTTCTGCCCTTCCAAGTAGAAAGGTAAGGGAGCACCTGTGCAGATTTATGTATTGCTTTTAGGCAAATAGAGGGAGCGCTGAAAGCCTTTCTAATATATGCTTCTTTTCAAAAGTCTTCAATTCAAATTAATCAATATGCCAAAGTGGCATATTTTAGGGTAGCGTATTCTACCTCCCTTCATTCATTAATTACTCATTAGTGCTTCCTAAAATTTATTACTCTGCTATATAAAGTTTTTTTTTCCACTCAAAAAGCCTTTACCTTTCTTCAGGTATTTTAAATTCCATCCCTGGAAAGTTTCATAGACATAGATCATTAATATCTCTTGACATATTAATTGCTTTATATTTAAATTTAATTGATATTATGAATCTATTTCAATTTTATTTTTCCAAGAAAATAGTACTCTCATGTAAAAACGTGTCAAGGAAAAAAGTATTTATAGTTTTTTTTAATTAGTGCATTATTGTTTTACATAAAAGTGAAATTTACTGTGGTATATTCATATGTGTATACAGAAAAGTTTGTTCTGATTCATTCCACTGTTCCTTTTTCCTCTCCTTCCTCCTTCCCACTCAATCATTTTCTAATTTTACTGATATCTCTTCTATTTTCATGGTATCCCCCCCCACACTACCATCACTACTTTTTCTTTATTCTTTTTTTTTCTTTATTTTGGTCTAGCTTCTACATATCAGAGAAAGTCAACCTTGACTTTCTGGGTCTTGCTTATTTCACTTAGCATGATTTCTCCAGTTCTATCCATTTACCAGTAAATACCATAATTTGATTCTTCTTTATGGCTGAGTAAAACTCCATTGTGTATGAATACCACATTTTCTTTATCCATTCTTCTGTTGATGGGCACTAGGTTGGTTCCAAGTTTGGCTGTTAGCAATTATGCTACAGTAAACATTGATGTGGCTGCATTCTTATAGTATGCTATTTTATTTTTTTAAGAGGGAGGGACAGTGAGAGAGAGAATGAGTTAATTTTATTTAGTTTTTCATGTGACTTTCATTGCTCTGACACTACATTGTGTATGTGGCGCTGGGGTTCGAACCCAGGTCCTCACACATGCTAGGCAAGTGCTGTAGCCACCAACTACTTCTCCAGCCCCAGTATGCTAATTATTGATCTTTTAGATATATACCAAGGAGTGATATAGCTGGATCATATGGTGGTTACATTTCTAGTTGTTTTTATTATTATTTTTTAAATTTATTTTTTAAAGAAAGATGGATGGTGAGAGAGAGGGAAACAGAGAAACAATTTTTATTTAGTTTTTCATGTGACTTTGTTCTTCCAACACTTTATTGTGTACGTGGTGCTGAGGTTTGAACCTGCGTAGTCCCGCATGCCAGGCAAGCGCCGATCCACTGCTCCAGTCCTTATTTTTTTTTATTAGTGTATTATAGTTGTATATAATGATGGGATTTGTTGTCATATATTTCTAGATGCATACAATACAGCAATATAATTTGGTCAATACCGCCCCGCACCTGCACCTCTCTACCTCCCTCCTCCCAACCCCCGATCCCTGGCCTCTCTTCCAGGTCCTACATTTTTTGAGGAATCTCCATACAGCTGTCCAGAGTGGTTGTATTAACCTATAGTTACACCAATGATGTATGATTGTATCTTTTCCCCCCACGACCTCATCAGCATTTATTATTATGTGTGCTCTTGATAATTGCCATTCTGACTGAAATGATATGAAATCTTATTGTAGCTTTGATTTGCATTTCCCTGATTGCTGGAGATTTTGAACACATTTTCATATATTTATTGGCCATTTGTATTTCTTCTTTTGAGAAGTGCCTGTTTAGTTCTTTTGCCCATTTATTTATTAGGTTATTTGTGGTTTTTAATTTTTGCTGTGAAGTTTCTTGAGTTCTTTATATATTCTGGATGTTAATCTCCTGAGTAATAGTATTATTATTGTAGCATTTATAAAATGTGTCAGATGTACTATTTCTGATTTTTGATCATAGTAGATCTAGGCAAATTCATCTTATCAATTTTTTTAGTAATTAAAAGACCTTTGTGTTGAAGTATAAACTACATACAGTAAAGTTCATAAATCTCAAATGTACAGCTTTAAAAGTTTTTAAACATTGATGAAACTATGTAACTATCCCTCACATCAATGTATAGAACATTTCAAGTATTCAGGAAGTTCCTCTATTCTTTTTCCCAAGCAGTAATTCTGATGTCTCCTGCATAGGGGTAGTTCTACTCTGACCTCTATCAGATGCATTAATTTAGTCTAATATTCAGCTATTTTTATCTGAATTGTATACTATATATTCTATAATAATAGATGCTATATCCTCTTATTTAGCCTTACTTCTTTTGACATCTACCCGTATTGCTTCCTATAGTACTGTTGTAGTTTGTTCCTTTTTGAATTGGCGTTAGTTCAATTGTATAAACCTGCTACAACTCATCTATTTAGTGATTGAGGAACACTTGAATTATTTCCAGTGTTTTGCTCATGAATAAAGCTGCAAGGAATGGTCCCATACATCTCTTCAATGGATCACATACACTTACATCTCTTAGTTCAATGCCTAAAAGGGGAATTTCTATTATTAGAATAGAAAGAAGTATTTTTAACTTTAGTGGATACTTTAAAACTGTCCCTCAAAGCTGTTATGTCCGTATACATTCTCGGAAGCCATATATCAGATTTTCAGTTGTTACACATCATTGACAAAACTTGGGGTTTTCCATTTTAATTATTACCCAACATCTCATATTTATGTGGTGGTCACTATGTGTCACATATTATATTGTAAACACAGTTCTATTAATCAATTTTTCCATTCTGTTTAGTCTAAAAACTGTCCCAAAGGATGTTTATATTCATCCAGATTTTTTTGTTGTTCTTGTCTTTAGTGATAATTTATTGAGGAATAATGAGGTATAGTTAATGCTGTTTTATACATAAGGTGCATTTTCTCTTTCAAGATAAACAAACAAACAAAAAAAATCACACCTGGGAAAACTCCTGTGCTGTGTCCTGAATTGGTCAATGCCCAGTAAACTCAGCAAGCATAAGGACTGTCATGACTTTATCAGTAAAGAATGATTTGCCTGTCTTGAGCTTTATGTAATTGAAATCCAATAGTATGTACTCTTTTGTGTTCGATTCCTTTCACTAAACTTTTTCTACAAAATTCAACAATGTTGCTGAGCTCATTTTATAAAGTTGGCACAATTGTTCATTCTTTTTTTAATGTGGTGTAACATTTCACTGTATGAATTCTATTCTATATTTGCCCATTCTATGTTAAAAGAATTGCATTTTGAGGCCACTACAAAGCTGCTATGAACATTGTTGACTGTGTCTTTCAGTTGACAAAATCACTTTGGGAAGAATACACTGATACTGAAAATGCACATGTATGTTTAGTTGTGTATAGTACCAATTTTTAAAATTAGTTGAATTAATTTGCACTCTCATTGACAGCAATGTCTACTTGCTTCAAATCTTTGTCTACTTTTGATATCACTCTTATTTTAGCTGTCCTGATGGGTATGCATTTCATTCACATCATGGTTTAATTTTTCTTTTTCTTATTGGTATTGGGAAACCAGCAATGCTTAACTACAAAGCAACATCCCCAGCCCTTTTTTTAATTCAATTTTATTTTTTATTTTGAGACAGATCCCACTAAGTTACTCAGGGCCATGCTAAGTTGTTGAGGCTGGTTTTGAACTTGCAATCCTCCTACTTCAGCCTCTCAAGTTGCTGGGAATACAGATGTGTGCCACTGCACCCAGCTTAATTTTCATTTTTCTAATGACAAATGCCATTGAACATCTGTTTATGTACTGACTAGCCATATTAGTGCAGTTTTTATAAAAAGACAACTATGTTTTTTCCAAATTCAATTGGATTGGTTTGTATTGTGAATCTCTTCTCCCATCTTGTTACTTGTATTTTACTAGTGTATTGTATATGAAATGTAGTCTAATAACTGTTTCTCTTCTGTGCTGTTCATATCCTGTTTAAGGAATTTGACTATTTCATAGATCTATCCCTATGTTTTCTTCTAGAAGTCTTAATATTTCATCAATTGCATTGAAGTCTAGCATACCTTGAATTAATTTTTGTGAATGGTATACAAAGGATGTCGATAGTTATTTCCCTTTGCAGTTATATAGTTGTTCTTGCACCATTTATTAAAAAGATGTTTAACACTTTCTCACTGAATTGTAGTAACATCTTGCTTTAAGTCAGGAAAATACATGTGTATATGTCTATTTAAGCATTATCCTGATTCACCAATAACACACTAGGTTAACTACTACAAGTTCAGTTTGGTATTTGGTAGTGTGATTTTCCAACTTGATTTTCAAGATTTTGTTGACTATTTTTTTTTTTTTTTTTAAAGAGAGAGGGAGATTGAGAGAGACAGAGAAAGGGAGAAACAACTTTATTGAGTTTTTCACATGGCCTTCGTTGCTCCAACACTCAGTTGTGTACGTGGTGCTGGGGCCTGAACCTGGGTTCTCGTGCTTGCCAGGCAAGCGCCGAAACCACGGAGCCACCGCTCCAGCCCCAGACTATTCTTGACTCACATATATATTTGTATGGGCTGATAATTTCTACACTAACTATTTATTTAATTTTAAAACTAAAATTTTGCCTGGCATGTGCGAGTACACAGGTTCAAACCCGAGCACCACGTGCACAACAAAGAGTACAAGCAACGAAGGCCACATGAAAAACTAAATAAAATTGACTCTGTCTTTCTTTCTCTGTATCTCACTGCACCTCTCTCTTAAAAAAAAAAGAAAGCAGTTGATTACAGTAGTTTAAAAAAACTAAATAAAATAAATGAAATGCATTTTGAGTGGAATTATATTGAATCTACAAACCAACTTGGGAAGAATTGAAACTTGAATATTTTTGAGTCTTCTCATCAATGCACGTTATCTATTTCTCAGTTTATTTAGGCTTTTAAAACATATTTTCTTGGTCTAGGGGTGTAACTCAGTGGTAGAACACTTTCCTAGCATGTGAGATCCTATATTTGATCTGCAACACCACAAATATGTATATTTGATCAAAAATTTTAGCTTTAAATGCAGAAATATTGAACACTTATTCTTAGTTATAGACTTTTATACAATTTTTGTTGCAAATTCATAATTTTTATTTTTGTTTTCCAGTTGATTTTTCCTTATGCATAAAATACCAATTGTTTTGTACATTCTATGCTATGATCTTACTATACTAATTTATTATTCCTAATACCATATTTAAGGACTCATTTTGGCTTTTAAATCATGCATTCTTCCTTTTCCATATTCATGATTTTCTCCTCTTCTTTTTTTACCTTCTGACATTGTCAAGAACTTCCAGTACAATAATGAATAATGTGGTGCTGGTAGGCAACCTTGGGAAATGATTCCATGAACTCAAAAAGTTATGTATTCTCTTAATTTTTGATATAAATTATGTTAAGTTGGTAAAATCATGCTACAGATATCTTTATGTATTTACTAATCTATATGTCTTTATATCTGAGAGTTAAGAGGATTTATATATTTTTCTTTATATTGCTGTCCTTTTTTTCTCCATCAATACAAAAATAAATATTTAGTAACGTAGAGCTCAGACTGAGATTAAGCCTCGATAGCCTGATCCTCTGACCACAGTGACCTAAGAATCTAACATGGAAAGAGAAGCATAATGTAAAGGAACTCTCCTCATCCCGTACTGTGCTCAGATAGCAGTATTCCTAGTAATAGTCTGCTATCCAGTGCCTCGCAGTAACCCTCCAAACTGAAGCATAATACTGCTACCTCTAGGTATTTCACAAATAAGTATGATAAGAATACTGAATGTTAAAATATATTTACTATAGAAAATACTGTATGAGGAAAAATATTAGTGATACTTGTTAGGATGTGACTAGCAGTGGGGCAGTAAAAAATGACAGGGACTTAGCTGATGATGGTGGCAGTGAAAAAAGAAAATACAGGTTTTAGGTATAATTTGGAGTTGGCAGAGGAAGCATTTGATAATGAATTAGATTTGAAAGACAAGTTGGTGAGGGAATTGCAAAATAAAGAACGAATTCAAATTGGGGCTAAATTTTCAGAATTCAGTTTATTTTTGAAGTTCAGCCTACTTTTATAAGTCCCAGTGAAGAAACTGTAACTGATTATAAGGACATTTTTGTTAAGGTTTGAAAGTTCAAAATTTCTCATTTAGCGTATTTGGCATAACTACAACACAGATTATCTAATATCTAGTTATACAAATGCCATATATAATATCACCACTTTAAATTTAAAAACCATTAAAATCATTTTAGATACACTAAAAAATGTAAGTTGAATATTTATACTGTGATATATATATACTAATATATATATATACTCATATATACTAATACTTGCATCACTTTAACAAAAATGCTTCTAGATAATTACATTAAATTACATAATTTTTAAAGTTTAAAATTTTTTATTCAAATTAAAGATCTTGTTTACCTTGTGAAATAATGCTGATTTGGAAAGGTACTAATTACTTAGGGTTTCAAACCAAGTCCTGAAGAATTGATAATGATACATGAATGCAGAGTTAATTGGAAGCATAACATTAAAGGTCAGGTTAAAAGCTAAAGCTTTTTCATGTTGATATTTAGATGAAAGATGTGGAAGCCCAGAGTAATGGTATATTTGAACTAAGATAGGATTGTCTGAATGGATGTTGCTGTCCCATGGGATGTCAGCATAGATACCAATAATTGCCATGTTAAATGCTGGTTGTAGTTAAATATAAAGACTGAAATGGTTGTTTTGACTAGTCCTTTAAATATCGGTCTTCAAAATCTTTATCATTGACAAACATTCTTAATTTGATACTATTTTTATCTGGATCCAGGATATGCTACTCTAACAAATAGTTTGAAATGCCAAATGCAAATGACTGCCTGGCAAATCACAGCAAACCCTCTGAACACATTTGTACATGAGTGATCTTAGTAATAGGAGTACTCTGCACAAACACTAGCCCCTGCTCAGAATGTCCAGTTGTATCAAATCATTGATGAGGAGCAGTGTGTGTTTTATATAGACTATGTTGATTCAAGATATTGTTCTTAGCCCTCCACTCAAAGCTGCTAGTTGATACAGCTCAATCTATCCTGACATACGCTTACTCAAGGGGCTATCATACCAACATCTGAGTGTGCACTTATTTAATTCATAAATGCTTGTTGAGCACTTTCCATGTAGGGCCCAACAAGTGAGTCATGGATGAGACTCCTAAACAACTCAAGGTCAAGTGGAGAATCTAAAAAGAATCATGGCACACACAAAAGCCATGATAAAAGTGAAATGTGCACAAATAAGAATAATTGGTTGGCAGGAGAGCCCAGAAGGTATGTGGAGGAGTTGTAGGTGAAAACATAGAACTGGAGAGATTTAAAGTGAATTTTGAAGAAGGAAGCATTTGAGAAGCTAAAAAATTGAAAAAGTCATTTCAAATAGTAATCAACTTAATAATAGAAGTGATGTGAAAGTTTATCATCTGCCAGGCTGAAAGACAATGCTATTTTGTCTCTCATGACTGTCCTGTAATTGTCCTAATTATTCCCCCACTACTTGTTAAGAATTTGAGTGTCAGAAATACCTTGTAATTAATGAAGAATTGAGTTAGAATTCATACTCAGCCAGCACAGTGCAGACTCTGTGCTCTTAACTGTGTGCGATGGCACAGAGTAAGGCTGGTATCAAGGAAAAGACGGCTTGGGTGCTTAGGTAATGGAGCTTCCAGTCTTCCCGTTGTCAATTTTAAGCCCCAGAGGTTGTAATTGTAAGTATGCCCTGTTCTAAAGAGTGTAAATGCCTTTTTTGCAAACCTATTTTAAATAACCAAGTAGTTCAGGATTTAAACTTATAAAAATGTACTATTTTTAAAAGTATGATACCTGGAAAAAAAGTTGTGATTTCGAAACTTTTTCAAAATCATCTTCTTTTTGTCTTACAACAATTATGGTGAAATAATCATAAATATGCCTCTATACATCTAATGGTCTTTTTACTACTTAAAATGTGTAAAATCTTTTTTTATTTTTCTTTTCCCCTGAGAAAAAGACTGTTTGGAATTCCTAGTACCTCTTCCTCACCATTAATAACATTTATTGAACTTTTAAAAAAATTATTAAAAGATATATTTTTTCTTCTTTTTTTAAGTCCCCTATGTAAATCTTTGGAAGTAAATCCTGAACAACTAATAGTGGTCCTGAAGCAGGACGATGCACCCAAAATAATGTTCCAGCTGGCTTGCTTTTCCTTTGTTTTACAGGAATGTTCTGCTTTAGAAATGCCCACTATGTAACCCTTAATTTGAACATATATTTAGGTGACTCGTTGGTACTGTCAGGTAATAATTGACTGCCAACATTGCTCATGAAGAGGAGTTGCTAAGTCAAGCATGAAAACTGGCAAGGGGTGGAGGCAAAACTGAATCCAAGACAGAAATACAAGGTCAACTAATGACATTCACCTAATTAAAACTGCTTTCTACTTTTTATTCTTTCTTACAAGAAAGTCAGTACATGTAGGTGGTGATACAAAAAATAAAACTGGATACAGCCCTCATGGCAAATATGATGTCTTCCAGGACCCACTGCTTATGTTTTTATATAACACCATGTGATCAAAACTTGGTGTAGTTGTCCCGTCTTTCAAATTTCTCCTCTACTTTAAACCCCATTCAGTCACTTGGAAAGGTATTCATCCCAGATTCTGTGTAATCTGTTCATCAAATTATAGTCTCTATTTTCTGTTTTCTTGCTCTTCCTCATAATATTTAAGTTTTTGCAGGTGGCATTTCAGTGTCTGGAGCAGGCAGCCACTAACTTGGCCCTATTGGTCCTTACCTTGTGGTTTTCATTCTCTTATCTCATTTCTTCCCTTTGAGTTTGAGCTGGACCTACTCCCCTCCAAAGAATAGGATATGACAGGAGTTCTCGAGTAACGTCTGAGATTAGGTTACAGTGCAACCATAGCTTTCATTAGATGTATGCTTGCTCTGTCACTTTGAGGGAAGCCTTCTAACATTTGCGAGCTGCCCTGTTCAAAGGCCTGTGTTAGTTTGCTAGGACTACCATAACAAACTACCACAGTGTGACATACGCAGTAGAATTTATTTCTCACCAGTAGCAGACCAAGGTGGAAACTGGGTTGAGGGTTGTGCACGTTTTCGCCTCTTCATGTGTCTTTTCCTCTGAGGATGCACATCCTTGGCATTTTTTTTTAAGCCAGGGATTGAACCCCAGGGGCACTTAACCACTGAGCCACATCCCCAGCCCTTTTCAGTTTTTATTTTGGTACTGGTGTCTTTAAGTTGCTGAGGCTGACTTTGAACTCATGATCCTCCTGCCTCAGCCTCCCAAGCCACTGTGCCTGGCCCAGGTATCTCTTCTTTGTGTCTAAATGTCCTTACCATGGGGCTGGAGCAGTGGCTCAGATGTTATGGGGCTTGCCTGGCGTGTGTGAGGACCCAGGTTCGAACCCCAATACCACGGACACAATGAAGTGTCAGAGCAATGGAAACCAGATGAAAAACTAAATAGACTCTCTCTCTCTTTCTCTCTCTCTCTGAGTGTGTGTGTGTATGTGTGTGTGTGTCCCTCTCTTTCTTAAAAAAAAAAAATCTTTATTATAATGTCAAAGGCTAGATTGGATTAGGACCTTATTTTAATCTAATCTCCTTTTAAATACCGTATTTCCGAATAGTTACATTTTGAAGTATTGGGGGTTAGAGTATCAGCACATTTGGAGGAGATACACTCACGTGCATTAGAAGACCCAATGTGGCAAGAAGTGAAAGAGGTCTCAGCCAGCAAGAAATTGAAGTTCTCAGCTCAACAGTCTTCAAGGAACTGAATCCACTCAAGAACCATGTGAATGAGTTTGGAAGACTATTCATCCCTAGAGAGTTTTCAGATGAGTCCAGCCTTAGCCAACAGTGGGACTCTAATCTCATGAGCCAACAGCGGGACTCTAATCTCATGAGAGAAACTGAGCCAGAGGCACCAAAGTAGGTCACAACTAGTCACATTAATGGCCGTTAGAATATGTGAGGTGATAAATTTTTCTTTTAAGCAGCTACTTTTTCAGGCAATTAAATATACAGCAAGATGTAACTGAAATGGTATCTTTAATTATGAGTTTTTGCTTAGTGGATCTGTATTTCTTGGAGTAGAAGGTTTTGATGAGGTTCTAAAGAATATTTTAAGTACTGTGTTACATCACCCACATTCCCCACCTTGGGGCCTGAGCACTCATTCCCTGCTAGACAGAGTGTTGGTTGCTGGTAGCACACGGTTGCATCCCTCCAAAAATTGCATTCAGCTGATAGATAACTGAAGTCCTATTTGCCTTCAAGTTGGGTAATTTCAGAGCTGTTTTGCCTTTCAGAAGTTTTGCAACAGGTCCCTTATAAAATGTCACCATATAATGCACCTCCCTTTATCTTGGTGTATTATATTCCCCTTGGGATTAAATTCTTATTTTCCAAAAAGACATTGAGACTTGAGGATAAAAATACTGATGTATTGCCTCTTAAATGAATTTTATTCTTTGCTCTATTCAGGAAAAAGACCCAGCCCTGTTCACAGTAAATTCATGAATCGCTCTGCTGGAGCTCCCAGGGATGCTTCCACTGCCCTACAGAGAGAAGCTGCCAGGCAGTAGCACAATGACAGCACTGCTTTTCCTGGTCATGACTAGCCATCTGCAGAAGCATTCATCAACGCAGGTAAAAGCAATCGAAAAGGGATCCTCAACACACAGCCATTTCAACTGTGGCCACCCTAGTTTTTACTTTCCTTCCTTGAATTAAAACAACAAAAATGAATGCAAGTTTTTAAAGATCAACTGATTTTCTTTCATTTAACTAGAAATAGACCTTTTCAAAGAGAGCCTTAAGAAATTTAGAACTGAAGTTATGTTATCTATGTTGTCCATAAAGCTGAATCCTCTGAAATCCACAATCACTTTTATTCATAAGCTCTATGTTGAATAACTATCAGTGGTCCAGTTTCTCTTTTGGAAATGTCAAGATAAGGTGTTCACACATTAGGGCTGAATTGTCAACTGCTTCATCAGCTGCAATTTAAACAGGAAAACTGATTTTTAATAACATAATCACCCCATAGTGTGAAAGATTGATATAATCTAAAAAGATGATCACCATGCAGTGCTGAATTCCTCTGAATTTTATTAGGGAAGCTGTTGGAGTATGCAAATGAAGGCACCCAGAAAAATTCTGGGCACTTGGGTAAGAGAAAGAGTATGTTTAAATGTGCTTAAAACCAAGAAAGGAAAGTGAGATGAAGTTAACTCTTCCTTTACATTTATTTTGCCAACCTACAGATCTGTCTTAAATACCTTGCAGCAGCTAACATTTCCTGCACTTGTACAAGTTCAACTTAAATGATAAGCAATCTGCAAGTCACTTCTCCATACTGGAAAGTCAATTATTGGGTACTGAGGTAATTCAGACCAAACCTTAATTGAATGCATTGATTGGCATGAAGCCTGAGACAATGGTGAAGGTATTAAGTGAGCGTGTGTTTGGCTGATTTGGAGGCAAGGATGAATTTATTTGTCAGAGGCTAAACCAATGGAGTAGAAGGCAATCAAGATCTGATTCCATCAAATGTCTCTAAACTTTACCCACTGTATCTCATTTTGTCTTCTCTTTCTCCTTCTTGTAAGTTGACAGAATTTTTTTAAGTCATTCTTGTTTGAATCTGATATTTTTATACCAGGCAGAATAATAATAAATTGAATAAATATTTTGTAACTAGAGCATGTACTCATGTACACAAATCTTAGGCAAGGTGATGTAATTTGAAAACCACATAGTTCTCAAATTTACATGCTAAGAAAACAGATATTACAACTGAATCTTTTGATGGCTCAATTTGTGTTTCAAATAATGAGACAGTGTATTGGGAAAACTTCCAGAGAATTATTTAGGCAGCATGTTTTCAGGTGACTTCTGAAGTCTGATATTCTTTTCAGGCATAGATTATAAATATATCCAAGAATTATCCCAGAATATAGCAGCAGTCTATTGGATTTTCTCTTGGCTATTTTAACTCTGCAAATACTTGTTAACATCTCTTAAATCCATGCAGAAAGAGAAGTGCTGTGCTGTTTTATCTCTAGGCATGAGTGTACGTTTTCATTTTGATGAGAAATTGGAAGAGGGCTTCTTGATGCTCAATAAAGAGAGAAATCAACTTGGGTAAAAGTAACGAATGTGTTACAAATTATTTGCTACATAAAACATGAGTGTTAAAAACAGAATCTTAGGCTATATCCCCCCACACCTCTGAAATAATACATGCCTGATGAATGAGACAGGTTTGCAATAACAATGATGCTGAGTCTGGTGGCGTAAAAAGTCCTCTGAAATAGATTCTTTATGCAAAGAGACTTAGAGTCCAAAGTAATACATGGAAAATTCAGAGAAAAAAATTAAAAAGCTACATAGCTACGTTCTGCTTCTGTTAGGAAAGCAAAAAGAATTTAAAGTTAAAAATGATCTTAAAATACTAAATGTACCATTGGATGTTCAATTTATTTCAAGAAAATTTTTGAACAATGTATTATATGCAAGGTACTGTATTGCAAGAAACAAAGAACAATGAAATGTCATTCTGACAAGTAGGTTATAGTATTGTAGACAAAATTATGTGAATAATAAGTACCATAATGGAAAACATGTTCTTAAAGCTCTAACCCAGGCAAAACCCCAGGAAACTGAGGTAATAAATGTTTTTTTCAGTTTTGGCAAAAGCATTTGCATCTCTGAGTGGAAAATACTGAATGGAGTAGCATTTGATTGGCAAGAAATGTAATATTTTTGAACTTACACTTTTACATTCAGGCATTAGGATGTTTGTACAAGAACATTCACAGCTGATGTTCTTTTAACATCAAACTGGAAATAGATCTCCCTCCCCCTTTTCTGTCTCTTTCTCTCTCTCTCTCTCTTATTCTCACTCTCTCTCTCTCTCACACACACACATACATATACACACACACACACAGATGAATATCATGTATTAAATTGAAATTATTTAAAAGATGTTATAAAAGAAACTAAATGGTATTTCCTATTTTTATGAAGTACCCAAATGAAGAAGAAATCTTAATAATAATTATAGATTTATGCATATGTATGTATGTATATACTAAATACAGAGAAACCCAAGAGAAAGTTTGTAAAATATGATCCAGGATCATGGCTACTTCTGGTAAAGAGACAAGAAATTAGATGAGGAGTTGCATAATGAAAGCTAGGGGTATAGTGTTTTTTTCCCTAAATGTTTGTATGTGTTGCATCATTGTTTGCCAGAATATGAAATTGTGGAGCTATCTGAAAGCAGGAAAATATTGATGTTTAAAAATGTTTAAACTTCTTTGAAAGTTTGATGATTTGTAGAACTTCTTTATTTGCCAATAATATTAAACCTTTTTCCAGGTAGTTTAATGAGTGGGTTTTTAAAATTTTTTTTTATTTTTTGGTTTTTTTTGCTGGTACTCATTGAACCCATTCATGCTGGCAATTCCAGACTTTCCTTAGTTCAGGTATTGCTTTCACCCTTTCCTCTGCCTTTAATACTCTCTGCCCACTCCTTCCTCCACTGCTCCTCACTGAGAAAGTCCTACCTGTGAAGTTCAGTCCAAAGCCAGTGAAAATTTCCTAGTCCCATGCGAGCTTGGTGAGTCCCATTTCCTCTTAGCATTGTACTAGGTATGAATCTGCCATAACTTTGGTTATTGAAAGGCTTTTCCCTTCCTTTGCAAGATTATTAAAGCAGTGTCTTTTTCTTTCAATTGTCCTTAAATTTAATGAAAACAATGGCTGTGTGTTTTTTGATCATTTTTTTATCTCCACTGTCCCACATGTATTGATGTCAAGGATATATATTTAATAACTATTATTCAATATAGTGTTTAGCCTTCCTTTTTTCTCTTCATCTCCTTCTACTACTCCTGTTGCAGATAGATATTCTTAAGACTGTTTTTATGGTTCATTTACTTTTCTTCTTTGTTCTCTGAGTTCTGTAAAATGCTATTTAAGCTTGTATTCTCCTGTACTAAATCAGCTTTCTGCTGTACATTTGTTATTTACAGATTCCCTTTTGGTGTTTATTACTAAAATCAAGGTTTTCATCTCTATAGTGTCTTCTTTTGAATTTTGAATTTACCCTTCTCACTATTACCTTCTCTTGACTTGTTAATGCATTATTCTCTTGAATTTTATATATGTGAATTTAGTATTATTTAAATCAATCACCTTTTTATTATTTTCTTTTATTTTTCTTTAGTTTCTATTTCTTTTAGAAGAAATGCAACGATATTCCATAGTTTCTAAAGGCATTATTTCTTCTTCATATTAGTTCTCTATTTTTAAATTATTCATATATTCATCAATTTCCCTTTTTTGTGAATAAAAAAGATCTACATTTGACTAGCTGCAAAAGTTGAAACAGTCCACCTCAGTCTGGGAGAAAGTTTTTCTTTCACGACAATAATCAAATGAGAAATATAAATGGGATGATTTCCTGTCTCAGTAATGTGACTCATGGGCCCAAAATATTTATAGCTCCTGTTCCATACATCTAAATTCAGATATCCTGAATTCAGCTGCTGTCACGAATTTAAAGAATGATACATTTGAAACATTTTTAATGGTAAATCATTAAAATTAAAATCTTTGCTCAAAATATCTTAAGTTTCCTACCCATACTCTGTTTATGATTTTTGAATGTGGATGAGAAATTTAAGACATTTTGAGCAAAGAGTTTACTTTGAAATATTCCAACTGAGAGGTAATAGATTCCTAAATATTCCTTATTTCCTAAATTCTTTTAATATTGAAGTAGCATGTTTTTATTTGCTTTAGTTGGTTGATAAACATTACACACTGCATTTGGGCCCTTATGATATAAGACACTGTAGCTTGTGTATGATATCAATCTATGCCAGAAATAAAATATCACTGCTTTCTGTAAATAAGCTCTGAATGCTCTTAAGATTCTAGACTGTTAACCATAAACCACTCTTTAAACATCCTTAAACTTTACAAAGGAAATGCAGACTGGTGTTAATTTTAAGGAATCTTATTTAAAAGCTGAAAAAAGAAAACATGAGGCTGAAAACATACTAATTTAATTTTCCTAACACTCAGGCAGATTAATTAATCACATTTGCACAATTAAAGTATTTCTCTATTGGCTCTTTTGATGTTTTTACTTTTAATTAATTAATACAGAAATGCATATTAGAGATATTATAGTTTTCTTCCAATGATAATTGCAAAAGTAGAAGGGAACAAATTGTTGTTTATACAGATAGAGAAAGGGAGGAACATAGAAAGCCAATGTGTCCTCACTCCCCAGTAATACTAACACTACTTAAAATCTTCAAGTGGAATTATAGACTGCCTTACCCATATCTAGTCTCGCCAGCTAAGATACAACAATTCTGCTCTGAATCATTTGCCTAAGTGAAATGAAGAAAAATCCCAGAAGGTGTGTACGCTGATGCTTCTGCCAGCTTTAAGCATAATAGCCAACTCATTGTCCATCAAGAGGAAGTAGACTTCAAAACCATAGGATGGTCATACAGCAGCACACTACCCATTAATATAAAGTAACCGACTACTGATGCATGCAAAAACTTAAGATACCTTGAAAATATAATGTTAAAGAAAAGATGTCATAAAAAAATTCTTATCATTTTTAATAATAAATTCATATCTGCATGGTCCCTTCCCCTTAAGGGTAGATATAACTTGTGAATACTGTAGGATAATTATGTTCATGATTATAATACATTTTATGGGCTTGTTTGCTCACTAACAAATTAGAAAAGATTCTGCAGCTGTCTTTTAATTAGGATGCAAGCTGTCATGTGAGAGGACTATAAGGTAGCACTTGAAGGTGCTCCAGGAGGTGAGAACCACTGTGACCAACAGCCAGGAAGAAAATGAGGTCCTCCAATGTTAAGGAATTGAATTCTGCCAGCAACCTGAGTGAGGTTGGAGGAGGACTTCAAGCTCTAAATGAGAATGTTTCTTAGTTAATATCTTGTCTTCAGCTTTTTTTTTT
>PVKS010008559.1:0-67770 GCA_004027875.1 Aplodontia rufa | reverse complement strand
CTTAACGACAGGTTACTCCCTAGTTTTTGTCTGTACCCTAGTTTTTTTGTCTGTACTGAAATCTACATAACACCTGGCAACTCCCTTAGAAGGATTATTGATTCCTTGGCTGTCTCCCCTCCTCTATAAAAACCCATGTGCCTTAAGAATAAACGGATTCTGAGCTGCCATCAGCTGCGTGTGGTTGCCTCGTTTCCCCGGCTGGGAGGGAAGGGCTCCCCGGACGAGGGGGAACCTGGGTTCCAGCCGTCGGCACTCACCCCCATCCTGATCGGCCCCCAGGGGGGCAACGCAGCTCCCCACAAAATCATTTTGAGATAAATAAGTTTTATGGGTTATATAACATTTCAAACTCAAATATACCTTATTAATTCTTAAACCCATTATCTAACAAAATCCCATTTATAGGATTTAAAATTTTTCAATCTATGTGTTAAACATAGATTATTTTATAAAAATTGAGAAAAAAGTGAAAAAATATTTAGGGGCTTGAAATTAGGAATAGGGTTTAGCTAACTAAAACAGTTTTAAATACATGGTATTATGTTACAGAAAGCTTTTCATTGTTCATTTGGAAATATTTCTTGGAGTTTGAGAAACACATAAGCTTATAAATCTGATATTTTTATCTGTATGATAACTACTCGTTTGGATCATATCATGGCCATGTTAAAGGTTTCTTTCCTATAATTCATGTTCTGTATCCATTCACAAATTAGTTATACTTTCACTCATTCCATTGCACAAAATAGCACATAACATCAACCCCTATTCCTACTAAAACTTCTGTCAGGAATTAACATGCAAAGATTTGTTATTACATTGCATGGCTCTGAACATGAATTAAAAAAAAATGAACTTTAATCATGTGTATCTAGTAACTTTAAAATTCAATCCAGAAGCTATATTATCATAAATTATATCATCTGATAACAGTCCCAGATTACAATAGCATGTAACATATTTCCATATACAGAAATCTAAAACCTGTAGCAAAAGCATTTTGTGATTGGTTGGTTAGAGGCTTTAGAACACCAGTCAGCTTATTAAAAGGTTGAGTGCCTAAGTAATGAGCACAATTTAGGTGAGTTTCTTCACATTATGGTGGTAAATGAGACCAACAGTCTTGTCTATTTCTTCCCTTTATATTTAAAGTAGTAGCAAGGCTTTCCTTGATAGATCATTGAAACAAGTGTAATGTAATTACAGTGATTATGTACCTGTGATTGTATGATATTTTTGATAGAAATAATTTTCGAATACGTTAGCAATATGAGCACAACAATTCTGTGTCAGCCTTTGGTTTTCTAAGAACTATCTATCAAGATGCCTGACACTTCACGTCTAAATGACCTTAAAAATAATAGGAAGATATTATACCAAAACCTTTAATTACCTCGGTTTTTATTGAGAGAGGGACAGTGAGAGAGAGAGAGAAAGAGAAAGAGAGAAACAATTTTTTATTTAGTTTTTGATGTGGCTTCCATTGCTCCAAGACTTTCTTGTGTACATGAAGCCGAGTTTGAACCTGCATACTCGTGCATGCTTGGCAAGCACCATAACTGTCAAGCCACTTCTCCAAACACAACTTACTCAATTGTTAAATGGCAAAAACAACCCTAATCTCAAAGGATTCTTGAGGATTAGATGGATTTAGGCAAGTCTATTGACCTTAACACTTATTGATATGCTAGATATATGAAAATGTCTATGATATAAAAATTGTGACACCAGTTATTTGAGCCCCTAAACCCTATGTTAAATGCTGGAGTGCGAAAACCCTCATTGATAGTTATACATGCAACATACAGTTTTTTTTCACTGTATACATTTTATTTCACATTGTAATAGAAAAGTTTGGAATTAGTAATTTTTCTTTCCATAAGATTATTCGTTTCAAAATAACCCAAATCATGCATATGCTCCTCATGGTTTAGCTCTATTGGACACCCATTTGAAGCAAGATGGAGCTAGCATTACTAATCTCATGCTAGATACTCAATAAACATACTCATTGAATCAGAAAATATGTTCATTATGCTGTACTTTATGGTTAAGCCTAATAAAATCTTGCATTAAGTGAGAATCTATGCCTGGATAATAACTGTTTGCACATTAAAATTTTGTATCAAACTGAGTCTCTAATGTAAAATAAAAGGCTTATAGAATTCAAACTTCATTCTTAGATTCCCTAAGCAATTGATCAAGATAGCCCTATAAAATTCCTTGCTTGAACTTCAGACATAATTTTTCCTTACTCTTAATTCCTAGACTTCCCTTTCTTAAAGCATTTTCCTGTTCTTTGTTTTGTTTTGTAAGAAAGAGAGTGATGGGGAGAGAGAGAGAAAGATAAAATTAATTTTATTTAGTCTTTCATTTGGCTTTCATTGCTTCAACATTTCATTGTGTGCATGGTGCTGGGGTTCAAACTCATGTACTCACACATACCAGGCAAATGCTGTAAATGCCGAGGCACTGATCCAGCCACAAATATGTAGCTTTAACTTAGTTTACATTTATATGACTTAGAAATCCTATTAAAAAGCTCGTGCCAGTATCACAAGCCAGGTATGCTTTAAGATTCAGAAGCTGTTCCATTGATATCCAATCATTAAAGAAAGACACTGCACATATCTCATTTTTATGGAAGTGTGGGAGCCTAACTTTTGTAGGTGTTGCTATGATTCAAATATGATCCCGAAAGTTCATGTATTAGGAACTTAATCCCCAATGTTAGTGTTAAGAGGTGAAATCTTTAAGAGATGATTTGGTCATACTGTTTCCACAAATCACTTAATCGTGAGAGTGGGGACTTTATAAAGTATGATCTCAGCTCCCTCTCACTCTGCCTGCACATCTGAACCCTTCTGCCATACCATGATGCTTCCAGAAGTCCCTTACCAGATGCCATAGCCTGATATTAACTTTCCAGCCTCTAAGACTGTGAGAAAACTTCTGTTCTTCATAATAAATTACCTAGTCTGTGTTATTGTATGGTAGTTAAAAACAGTAACACAGGTTCCATTTAGATAATTCAAACAGCTTAATAACAAAGGGTGAGAAAGAAGAAATTTTGCATATTCAATAACTCAACAAGTTAGATATGTGAGATTGACATGCTCACATACTTTATAGAAGCTCACTCCAGCACTTAAGAAATCTGCTACCTTTTGCTTCAATGGAATTGTTCCACTTGCTTCTAGTCTGTCTTTCCTATTGAAATATCCATAATTGAAGGCTTCCTTGACTGTTTAACTTTGTTCAGTGAATTTTTTTGCTTTAATTATGTATTGATATTTGTGTGTAAAACAACTATAAATAAAACTAAATTATTTAAAAAATAAAGTAGTTGGAATTATTCATTTTTCCCTACTAAAGTAGCATTGTTAAAAATTTGTAGTTTTTTTATGTTACACGTACATTTACAAATGCTGTTTTTCTTTATTGTCTAATGAAAGTATTAACAGTAGATTTTCAAATTATTCCATTGATATGTATGGATGACTTCCAGAACCCTACAACATACACTGCCCAAAGGCCACATAGTAAAAAATCAGACAGAATTTGCAATTTCTTTGAAATCAACTGATTGGTTTAATCTTGCTATTTGTACTAGTGGTAAAAGATGTAATCAAGAGTATGTTTGAGGGGTTGGAGCGGTGGCTCGGTGGTTATGGCACTTGCCCAGCATGCTCAAGTTTGCGAGTTCAAACCCCAGCACCACATACACATCTAAGTGTCTAAGCAATGAAAGTCACATAAAAAACTAAATAACAATTGATTCTCTCTCTCTCTCACTGTCCCTCTATCTTAAAATAAAACAGTAAGTTTGACTATAGCATGAAGTATACCCAACATTGCATCGACATAAATACATTATAACTGACCATGTTCTTAAAGGAGTTGGTTTAAAAATTCAGGTTGCATTTTTCAAAACATATTTCTTAGGTATTATTTGTTATGGAATGTTAAAATGGTTTAACTAATTTTCTGGTTGTAACTGGATGTTTGCTAAACAAAAACAGAAACAAATTATTTGTATATCAACTCTTACATTACACTAGTTCATAGAACATGGAATGTTTTGATTTTCTCAAAATACAAATACACATGTAAACATATATATATTTAATATATATAACATATACTAGATACACATGAAAACATTTAATATTTTATGCTGCCTTAATTTATTCATTATAAAATAAACTCTCTATCCAAATTCAATTTTAAAAAATTCGTAGAATACAGTTTGATAGAATACAGTATAACATTCTTTAACTGTACCTATGAACCTTGTATGTTTAGAAATATATATTATTTAGAAATCCATATAACTAATATTTAAAATTGCTTATTTTTATAATACTATATCAAAATTAACTACATTCTTTAATGATCATTGTTATTTCGTCAGTCATAGCACCTTCTCAAGAGCAACCATGAAAATACAAGCAAACCTTAATTTTGTTTTTCTTCTTCTTCCTCTTTTTTTGGTACCAGGGGTTGCACTCAGGGGCACTTAACCACTGACCCACATCCCCCAATCCATTTTATATTTTTATTTTGGGGCAGGGTCTCATTAATTTGCACAGGGCCTACCTAAATTACTGAGGCTGGTTTTGAACTTGAGATTTTCCCATCTCAGTATACCAAGCTGCTGGGATTAGCAAGCAAAAATTTTCAGTGGCAGTTTTTAACCAGGATGAAAAAAAAAAGTTTTGTAACATAATGTAATTCCTACAATATGTGTTCCATGTGTTTGCTATATTCAAGTCAACTGATTAAATTTCAAAAATATTCCCTTTGCCTAACTCATGCTATTGAAATGTGTCACTATGTAATCAGTAATTCATAGATTCAGAATAATACCTCTAAATTAGAAGGGACAGTAGGAAAAAACTATAGTCTTGTGAAAAATAGTGAAAATATTTTTTAAGCAACGAGATTCTCACAGTTAAATTATCATAACAAATGGCATACAAGGCACTACTCTGCATGAAGTTTAAATAAAAATTTTCATTGATGAGCAGATTTAAATACCATATCATATAAACATACAGTAGATACAATCCTGTTTTTATTTATTCATTTATTATGTGTGTGTGTTTGTGTGTGTGTGTGTGTGTGTGAGAGAGAGAGAGAGAGAGAGAAAGAGAGAGAGGAGAGAGAATAGAAATAAAGACAAACACTGAAGTCTGGAAAATACAGCTTGTATTGCACCTGGGGCTATAAGCAATAGAAACTGCTTTTAGTTTGTTATTATTTTTAAATATTGTGCTATTTGAATTGCTACTAAAATAAATCACAGAAGAGGAAGTAGATGGTGTTTAAAATTCAGGGATGTGCCTGATAGTATGTAACATCCTGGTCGCTCAGCAGCAAGGGTCTTGGACCCAATTGGCAGATCTCTGTCTTTCAAAGGGGCATTGTTCTAGTGAGTTCAATATTACTGATTTTTCTCCTCTGTCTCCATCACAAGGTAGGGAATCTGATTTGGTTGACTGCATACTTGTTTCCCAGTATCTACTCTTGGAATTATCAATAGAGGCCCAGGCAGCCTAAGGCTCATGTTGCAAGGATACACAAAAGCAGGCACTGTGTTTTTAGACTTGTCTCAGACAGAGAAGGAAGTGGCTATTACTCAAGTAACTCCTATGCACTGAAATTTGGAAATTAATTAGCTCTGTTCTACTTTGTAAGGATAAAATACAGGTATATTAGATAAGAATGCCTAGAGAACATTCCTTGTGTTTCTTTTAGGGTGTTTTCCTTGTTTGATGATTTCTGAAATATGAGAAAGAGAAAAAAAATGAAAGGTGAAATTCATCTTAAAACATTGATATTAGTAAGGGTAGACTACATAAATAGTCTCAAAAATTAAAGTGAATGCTAATGAATGTAAATAATGGGGCCATGTTAAAGTTGAGATCTCCAGATGGTAAAATATATTTGCATAGTGATATTCTGGTAGGATGATAGTCTAAACTTGAGGTATGTCAGAGCAGTGCAAGGAAAAGCATAGCAGGTGAGCCCTTAGCTTTTACCCAGGTGAAAACACTATAGAGGTTCAAAAAACTCTAAAAGAAAATTCTTCAAAATAGACATAAATTAAAACAAACAATGCATGTGCTTATACAAATTAGAAAATGGAAACTGATTTTTCATTTTAAGAGAATGTGTAGGTCTTCTTTAATATGCTCTAAATCTCTTTTAATATTTCAACATTTTCCCCATTATCCCTTCTCCTCCTTTTCTTTCTCTCTCCATGTGTCTGTCTGCCTGTCTCTCTTTCTTTCTCTCTGCTATAAAAACTAAGACCTTATTGAGTGACCCATTTAAATTTTCTGGTGGTTATTTATAGTTTTCTTTAGCTTGATTTATCCTTTTACCTCTTTCTTCTTGTAAATCAAAAGATACATCTAAAAATTTAAATATTTCAGACAAGAATACAACATAAATTATATTATTTTATGTTGCACTACATTCGAAGACATAAGTTGTTAACCCACAATCTGGTTGTTTAGATTTTGTATACTGCCACATTTTCTTTATCCATTTTTGGCTTGATGAACACCTAGGCTGGTTCCATAACCTGGCTATTGTGAATTCTGCCTCTATAAACATACAAGTATCCTTATGATATGCCATTTTTAGTTCTTTTAGATAAATACCATCACTTCTTGCATGTAATGTCTATATAACTCATCCTTATTAAGTGAGGATATTAGGTTACCATAAAATATAGTTTTTGATGGAAAAATTCCAAATACTGACAACACCAAATACTGATGAGGTTGTAGAGTAAAAGGAGCTGTCATACATTCCTGGTGGAAATGCAAATGGTATAGCTACTTTAGATGAAAGTTTTGGTGGTTTTTATAAAACTAAACATACTATTAACATGTGACCAGCAATTATCATCCTTGCTATTTACCCAAAGGAGGTGAAAACTTCTGTCTTCTAGAAACCTATACACACATGTTGACAACACATTTATCCATAGTTGCCAAAACTTGGAAGCAACTGACATCTTCTCCAGCCTATGATGGGATAAATAAGCTATATGACATCTAGACAATGGCATATTATTCAGTACTTTCAAGAAATAAGTTTTCAAAATTAGAAAAGGCATGGAATAGAGGTAAATGCATATTATTAAATTAAATAAGCCAGTATGGAAAGGTTATGTACTATACCATTCCAACTAGAATTCTGGAAATTTTACAATTATGGAAACACCTAAAGGAACAGAGGTTGTCAAGGGTTGTCGAGAAAGAGGACAAGGTGACATACCAACCATCTAGGGTGATGCAGGTGCTTTGCACAATATTATAATTGGGTTATTTGTCATTACACATTTTTCAGAAGCCCCGAATATACAAAAGCAAGAGGGAACTACGATCTCAGTTATGAACTTTATAGTAATTATGAGCCTGTGCAGGTTCATGAATTGTAACAAATGTCTCCCTCTGGTGGGGAATGTGGACAACTGCAGAGACTGCCCATCATTGCTGTTGGTATAAGGGTAGTCAGTAGCATGGGAATAAGGGAAATCTCTTTACCTAAACTGGCTCTAAAAAGTAAACTAAAAAGAATTATCAACCAATATTTATTCAATCGGCTTTTGTAGAGTCCCAACATATGAAAGCAAAATAAATTATAAACAACAAGAAGTCAGGGAATGACTCTGTCATGCAGGTGAAGGGAACAATCAACAACAATATATTCTATTATGTCTTGATAAACACAAAAATCAATAGTAGCTAATATAAAGAAGAAATTTTCAGAGACATTCCAAGTATGCTGGTAGGGTTGATAATTGTGAAACAGAAGCCACCCACTGCACCTAGTGCTCACCCAGGCATCAATTTGGAATATACCAAATTCTGGCTAATTCCTTGGCCCTGAATAGCTTTTAATGAGGAGAAATATATTTAATCAAAGAGATCATTATTCTTAAAAAAAATTAGTTTCCACCAGACACAGTGGGACATGATTGTAATCTTAGTGGCTTGGGAGGCTGAGACAGAAGTTTCATGAGTTCAAAGCCAGCCTCAGCAACTTAACGAGGCCCTAAAAAAACTTAGCAAGACCCTGTCTCAAAACAAAAAATAAAAAATGGGATGGACATGTAGCTCAGTGATACAGCACCTGAAGATTTAATTTCTGATAAAAGAAAGTTCCCATACTGCATATAGTCTATAATCACTCTTTATTAAAATAATCTATATGAACAACAACATATGTTCTCTCATTATATTTATAGAACTAGATTTTACTCTAATTAATTGCTAATTTGATGGACAGAAGACCATTTGGTCATTATATCTTCAAACAGGAATATTATATATTTTCAATAATGTTTTTCAATTTTTCTCTAATTCTACAAACATTTTGAACTACATATTTTGTTTTGATTGGAGGTAAGCAATGGGGATAAATAATAATTAACATGCAAATCTTTTGAAAAAGTTGAAGATAGGAAAGTTGGTTGCATATCTAGTTTGCAACTTATCATTACTATAGGGTGCAACAAAGATGGCGCTGAGGAGCCCAGAGGAGGGCGGGCCAACATTGTGAGTGCACAAAGGCCTAAGCCAATCAAAGAACAGGCCAAATCACACCACCAGATTGACAGGCCTTTGGTCCCATAAAAAACATAAAAACAAGTTGACCTTTACTGTTATAGGCTTCACGCACTTCCTCTTTTTGTTGGGTTTCTATATAAGCTTGAGCGTGACTGCTAATAAATGAGTTCCTGCTTGAGCTGACTCCGTGCGGTGTCTGATTGTCTTTGGGGAAGGCTGGGGAACGGGCACTGCCGTGCGCTCCCCTTTCCCGCCGTGGACGGGGTCCCTCGTTCCCTGCTAGCGAGGGGCTGAGAACAGCAACCCAACATCTGGCGCCTGAACAGGGACCTGAAGTGTGAGCGGACTAAGCGGTCTTCCAGGGTGAGTGAGACCCTAAGAAGGGTAACGCAATCTCTTTAAAAGATGAGCCGGCCCTTAAGACCTTGCGCCTCGTGTTGAGATCTCGGGGGCTCAAAATCAGTTATCATAATGCCAAAAGGACCTGGAACACATTATAGAAGTTGCTCCCTGGGTTCCATTCTCCAATTGGTTTTCTTGGACTACCTGGGCAAGGGTGGAACAGATCGCTCTGCAGAGGGAAAGCAATTTGGCATTGCCCCCCACCTTGGTTTCTACCCTACATTATCAGCGTTAAAGACTTCCGTCTACCCTGATACAATCCCCGCTCCCCGACCTGTGGGGACTCACAAGCACAAAGATGGGGAGACTTCACATGAAGTGTCCCAAAAGGTGGATCCCGACCCTGAAGGGAGGAAACAATGGGGTAGTTGGGGTACATTTGAGGAAGAGGGGCACCCATGCCCAGCACAAGCACAAAAGTTAGAGATCAAAACAAAAGTGAAACTTACTTCTCCTCATGGCAGAGACCTTGGTACTGAGCCCTCGCCCCCCCCCCGTATGCCCCCAGTTCAGGGGTGCCTGAGGGGGGCTCTGGGGGATCCAACCAGAATCAGGAGTCTCCTTATGCCCCCTTGAGAAGGGAATTACAAGACCAGGATCCCTATGACCCCTTGACATGACCCTCTGAGCCTATGTATGCGGAGGCTCACTTCTCTTCCTCCAAGGGTTCAGGGTCCCAACCCCAAGCCTTCCCGGTTAACTTAGCTCCTGGGGGTAATAGGCCCCTCCAAAGGTACCTCTGGGAGGGAAAGGATCTAAAGGAAGTAAAAAAGGCCATGGCACCAGATGGGCCCAAGTCACCCTGGGCTCAAACATTACTTCAGGAACTAGCCTATAACCCCTGTGTCCCCAAAGATTGGATGGATGTGACCTAGGCGGTACTCCCATCTGCACTCTTTATTAAGTGGTGTGCCTTCTATAAAGAAGAGTGCCGCACCAGAACAGAGGCCAATAGAAGGGCTAACCCTGTTATCCCTATTTTCTATGGCATGTTGGCGGGCACGGTGGAGGCTTACTCCACAGGGATCCAACAAGCGACCATTACTGACCCCTATCGAGACCAAGTCCGACATGCAGGGTTATCGGCATGGGCTAAGTTAGAGGAGGGCCCCACTGAATCCCCCATTGCAGGGGTCAAGAAAAAAACCAAGGGAGCCCCTGCCTGATTTCATTGACAGGATTGAGCAAAGTGTTAAGAGAAAACTTCCCCCTGAGAATTAAAGGACCAATTTGTTAAGTTGTTGGTATGGGAGGGATTGAACGGGGACCATCGCACTGCCTGTGACGGCCTGAAGGATGCCTGTATGAATAGGTGGATTGTAGCCTCCCAAGACATTGGGACTCAATCACGTAAGTCACATACCCTTGCCCTGGTGCTTCAAGCACAGGCTCAAATGCAGATACAGGCCATAGTAGAGGTGATAAACAAAGCCCTGGGGGCTCAAAGGATTGGTTCGCCTCACACCCCTAGCAAGGGAGCTTGCTTTAGGTGTGGTCAAAAGGAACATTTTAAGAGAGACTGCCCTCAAATGGGGGGAAAATCCCTAAATGTGACAAGCCACCTTCCACCACATGCCCTCCATGCAGTAAAGGATATCACTGGAAGAAAGAGTGTAGGTCCAATTTTATATCAAGGGCAAGCCTTTAAACTGAGTGAGGGGCATCCTCCAGCCCCATTAAAGCAAGAAGGACCCTCTATGAGAGGATGAGAGCCTCAACCCCCGGAGGCCACTGGACTGTAGCTATAGTGGAGGGGCAATGCCCCAAGTTAAACATGGTCATTGGGGGGCCGAAATTTCAACTGCCTAGTTGATAGAGGTGTGGACAGAACTGTCTTGAAAGCAGAAGAGGCGGGCTGGAGTGGTGGCTCAGCGGTTTCGGCACTTGCCTGGCAAGCACGGGGACCCGGGTTCAAACCCCCAGCACCACATACACAACTGAGTGTTGGAGCAACTAAGGCCACGTGAAAAACTAAATAAAGATGTTTCTTTCTTTCTCTGTCTCTCTCACTGTCCCTCTCTCTTAAAAAAAAAAAAAAAGAAAGCAGAAGAGGTACCCTCTGAATGACAGCTTGTCCCAGGACCCACGGTCCTGGGGGTGAGTGGAAACACCCTCTCAAAAGAAACCACAACGTACCTAAAGTGGGTCAACCCCGATGGTGACCAGGGGAGGGTACGACCTTTGATTTTAAAGGGACTCACCACAAATTTGTTGGGGCAAGACATACTGGGACAGATGGATGCCATCCTGACCACTGATTATAGGACCTTCTACAAGGAGAGGGATGAAGAGGATATAAAGCCCTCCAGCTACTCCCCCTCTTCTGGGAGGGTCACTCCAGGCAAAACCACACAGGCCTACCCCCAAGCCTAAAAGTCTCTGCTCCCCAAACTCCACGTATCCAGTGAAAATCGGGAAAGGCCATCTGGGTGGAGCAGTGGCCACTTCCCAAAATTAAGCTTGAGGCTCTTCAGGATTTGGGCATATTTGCCCTTCCCTAAGCCTTTGGAACACCCCTATTTTTGTGATAAAAAAAAGACCTCAGGAAAATGGAGACTACTCCAAGACCTGAGGGAGATTAATAAAAATATGCAGTTGGTGGGAACCCCCTTATGGGGTACGCCCTGGATCCCTGCAATACCTACCGACTTCACTCTTACAGTGATTGACATCAAGGACTGTTTCTTCTCTATTCCATTACATCCCAATGATTGTGAAAAATTTGCCTTCTCTGTACCATCCCTTAATTTCTCCCAGCCAGATAATCGATATGAATGGACTGTATTTCCCCAAGGAATGGCCAACAGCCCAGCATTTTGCCAATGCTATGTTGCAAAATTATTGCAGCCTTTGCTGTCACAAAAGTCTTCTCTCATCTATGTGTATGTGGATGATCTCATTCTTGGGCAACCTGACCTTTCCAAATTATCAGGTCTGCTAACGCGGACCCTACACCTCCTAAGGAAAGGTGGCTGAATGTGGCTCCTGATAAGGTCCAGAATGTTCCGCCATTTAAAATCCTTGGTACCGATTTACATCTGACACAGGCTACTCCCTTAAAACCTAAATTAATTATCCCTTCTAAATTAAATGTACTCAAATTACAAAGCTTACTAGGGGAACGTAATTGGCTTCGCCCCTGGCTACCAGGGCCCAAAGAGGATCTCTTGCCTTTGTTTGCCCTTTTAAAGGGAAAATCTCCCCAAGATGAGGTCATCGTCAAACCTCACCACTATCAGAGCCTAGTCAAGGTTCAAAAGGTGCTGGATGGAGTGTCCCTTCATAGATATTCTGTGCACCTGCCCTTGTCCCTCTGGCTGATTAGTGAAGAGCACCTCGCTACTGCAGTCATCATGCAGGAAGGGGAACCCATAAAATGGGTTCCAGCGACTTTGAGTGGGGTGCCAAGGCTTTATTCCCAGCAGATCAATTCACTGACCTTATCATTAAAGGAAGAAACATATCTTTGAGACATTATGGTCTTGATCCTCAATCCATTATCTTCCCATTCAGAATAAAGGATGTGGAATGGCTCACTAGGTCCAATCCCAGGCTAGCCATCTCCTTGTGGATATATGGGATGCATATATTGCCACTATGGATCGTCGCACTGGGCACCACTGTTGCAATGGCTGCCCCAAGGACTGCCCACCCTATTCCCATGGGAATTCATTGCTGGGGCACTCTATGTTGTTGCACCTTGGGCGTCCCCGAGGGTGGGCAGGATGGCTCAGACCAGCTGAACCATCCCTTGGAGCCAAGCAGGAGGGTGAGTGTGGCGACCAGGCTCTCCCTGGACTCCCTTCGGTGGAAGCCCCCTCCACTCAGCCAGGGAAATGAGTCAGTAACACGGAGTGGGTGGCAGCTCAAAATCTGTTTATTACCAAGGCACACAGGTTTTTATAGGGAGGGGAGACAGCCAAGGAACCATAGTAGAATGACAGGTTGGCCTGTCCTGTCCAACAAGGAATGGCTGCATCAACTTCGTCAACTATCGCTATCAGGAAAGGGAGTTTTGAGGATTAGAGAAGAGAAAGAGGAAGCAGTCATCAGGTTCGTACCCTTTGTGGTAGGCGCACAAAATTGGAGCGGAGAAGAATTGCAGCGTTCGGCTTCAGTACAGTGCCCCACAATTCCTCCTTTTTGTTTTATTATTGAGCTGTTTGGGCGGCTAAAAACTGGGGTGGGACTCCTGTCTTAGGTTGTCCTCATCCTTTAGGGGGGTCCTTTAGGGGATCTTACCTGTCTTTAGATACCCGCACTGCCAGTGGTTTTTGCTTAGTGTGTGTGTGTGTGGGGGGGGGGAGCCCAGAAGACCTGTCTTAGGTTGTTCTCCCTTCAGGAGAATCTTACCCGTCATTGGTCCAAAGAGTCATAGCCACGGTCATCACCAGCCAGTCACTAATATTGAACCTGGACGCTCATGAGTTGTATGGCTTTAAATCTCTTTTAGACAAAGGCGATAAGTCTATTGGCAAAGCAAGGGCCAAAGGTAGGGCCCTTGCTTTACTTGGATCACCGAAGCTGGCCTGTGCAAAGTGCATCTCCACGAGTAGGAGCACCAAAATCGGGTGGATCATCATGGTTCCTAGAAGAGATTAGAAGGGGAAAGCTCCTCAGGGGAGGTTGAATTCCCTGGATGTTCGTTAAGAGGGCTTTCAGTATTAGGAGGGCAATGTTTGAGATCCCTGGCCGGGACCCAAATTGGCTTGGGTTCATCAGTTGGAAAAACACAGCCAAATCCTCACCCTGTAGTGATCAGTGGGTCAGGGCCTCTCCATATCCTCGTGAGGAGGGGTCTCTCCATCTGACCTTGAGAGTCAGGTATGGCATGCTGGTGGCCCAATGTTTTTGAAAGGGTGAGAAATGGTCCCCTTTGGAAAAATTTAAAATATTTAATGTAAATAGGGCCATTTTTAACTGATCATGAGAGGGGAGTGATCCCCCTTTTTGTTTTATTAGTTGAGACTTAAGGGTGTTATTATGTCTTTCTATTATGGCTTGTCCCTTAGGATTGTATGGAATTCCCGTGGTATGGGTAATGTTCCATTGTTGGAAGAAGCTAAAATGGCTGATGGCATGCTTGGCCTTTTCACCAGTGTGTGTAGAGGCCCCGCAAGTGTGGGAGAAGGTATCCACAGACATGAAGATGAATTTAAGTTTCCCAAAGGGGGAATAATGGGTGACGTCTGTCTGCCAGAGATTATTGGGCCTTAGGCCCCTGGGGTTAATTCCAGGTCCCTGAAGGGGGGGAACTTGTAGGAAAGGGAGGCATGACTTCCTAGTTTTGATAATCTTTTTTAGGTCTTTTATTGGAACCTGGGGGAAGCAGTGGTGAAGGCCTCTCCAATTAGCATGGGTAAGATGATGAAAAGAGGTGGCTTCCAAGAGCATGTAGCACTCAGGAGGAGTGGAAGCAAGGGGATCAGCAAGAGCGTTACCATGGGCCAGGAATCCGGGCAAGCTCTGATGACCTCGCAAGTATTGAACATATATGGGATTTATCCTTTTATTTAGAAGATAGTGAGCTTGGATCATAAGAGGAGTGATGGGGTTGTCATCCATCTTAATGTGGCCATGAACAAGGTTAGGAAGGTGGTTGACAGCATATAGGCTATCAGAAAACAAGTTAAAGGTGGTGTAAACCTTATCGAGAGCCAGGACAACTGCATATAGTTCCTTAAACTGGGCTGAACCCTGGATCTCGTGGGTAAGAGACAGATCTCAATGATTTGGGTGAGGTTTTGAAGAGAAAAGCACCATTGATGCGCCTTTTTGGCCTCCGTCCGTGAAGATGGTAGGGGCCCGAGGATCGGGACAAGACAGGAATAGACGAAGGGTGTGCCAGTCCAATCTCCTGAAGGAATTCATCCACTTTTAGAGGCCATAATGACAATCGACTTCCCCAACAAATCCTTCCATGGCCAGTGCCACCCTGGTGTGGTTTCTCTGGAGCCATAAAAAATTGTTGAGCCTAAAGGGGACTATCCATGTATGTGGATCAATCCCAAAAAAGGCAAGTCGAAAGCTCCCTGCCCTTAATGATACAATCAGCCAGCTGGTCGTTTAAGGAGTAGATGTGGGGGGCTCCCCCCACTGAGAAGTGTATCCAATGAATAGGCCTTCCCTCTTGAGCCAAAAGAGCCATGAGGAGAGTCTTACTTGGAAACACATACAGAAATGGAGATAGATTAGGGTCAAATCTTTTCAAGGAGGTAGAATTAATTGCCTGTTGAACCTTGGAGAGCACTTCCTGATGAGCGGGGGACAACTAAACAGAGGATTGTAAGCTAAGGTCCTTTAATAGATCAAAGAGAGGTGTAAGCTCAGCTGTGGTGATGGGGAAACAGGGCCTCATCCAGTTTATTTCCACAGCAGCTGTTGGAGTTGGGTCAGAGTAGAAGTGTCTTTGAGACACAGTTGTGGTTTTAAAGAAGAGACTGAATCCAGGGTGAGGATGGACCCAAGGATTTTAAAGGGGGAATCTCTTCTTTTCTTAGAACTGTCTTATCAGCCCCACTATCTTTGAGGCATTTGAAGGATTTTCCCCAATCGTGAGGATCATTTTGGGTTGGATACCTTGCACGAGGGGCCATGCAGACAGGCCTAAAGCCCGAATTTGATCCTGATAAGGAGGTGGAATGGCCACTTATTGGATGACTGATGAATATTGGTTGGAAGTGCCAGTAAGCATTCCAACAGTAATAGGAACCACAGGGTTAGCACTTTGGTTGTGCTCCACCTGCTGTTGACATTCCTTTTTGTACAGGGCACACCACTTTATATCCAATGAACCCAGAAGGACTGCACTAGCTAGCACCTGCCAGTCTGCCACCGTGCATGGGTGGTGGGCTAGTCCCTGGAGGATAGTCTCTGTTCAGGGGGCATTGGGTCCATCTTTGAGGATGGCCTTTTTTAACTCCTTAAGGTCCCCAGGTTCCCAGGGATACCATGCAGTCGAGTGGTTGCCCCCAGGGTTAACATTGACCTAATACTAATAATACTGTGCCTATTTGGGCCATGTGTCATCAATAGATTGGTGACCTTTGTGCGCTCCAGGGTAAAGGAGGTCCAACTCTGACCCTCTGCCTTCATTACAATCAATTGCACCCCCCTTACGATGACCCCTGATGGTGAAACTTTCTTATGAAGTTGCCTAGCCTGTACCTAATCTAAGGTGGGCCTGGCCTGTACCTAATCCAAGGTGGGCCAAATAAAACAAAAAGGGAGAAATATAGGGTGCAACAAGGATGGCACTGAGGAGCCCAGGGGAGGGCGGGCCAACATTGTGAGTGCACGAAGGCCTAAGCCAATCAAAGAACACCACCAGATTGACAGGCCTTTTGGTCCCATAAAAAACATAAAAACAAGTTGAACTTTACTGTTATAGGCTTCACGCACTTCCTCTTTTCACTGGGTTTCTTTATAAGCTTGAGTGTGACTGCTAATAAAGGAGTTCCTGCTTGACGTGACTCCCTGCCGTGTCTGATTGTCTTCCGGGAAGGCGGGGGAACAGGCACCGCAGTGCGCTCACCTTTCCCGCCATGGACGGGGTCACTGCTAGTGAGGGGCTGAGTACATCAACCCAACACTTACAGATATAAGAGAGAAAATAACATGAACTAGAGCTTTTATTTAGTTACTGACTTCTAGAATTTGTGGAAGCATTTACTCACATTGGTATTGCACAGCTTTTAACTCAATGAATCAATGAAATACATGATTGCTGAAGGTGGAAATGTGCTTGTAATGATTATTGCTGTGCTTACACTGCATACTGCTCTACACCATTGGCAATGTTACCAGAGATATGTCAACCTGAAATCATTTGCATTACAGAAATAAAGGTCTGGATGGTAGTGAGTATTCCATTCCCAGTTCGACATTCAGGTTGTCATTTATCTCTTCTTCTACCTTGAAAATTTTGTACTCATGAGAAAATGCATACCAAGTTTTATCCTCTAATGTGCTCTTACTTAGTAATTATGTACATTTTATGGGTTACTTATGAACTAGAATGCAACTTAATACCAATTAAAATGATGTTACTTTTTCCAAAGTCTGACCAATCAGATAATTCTTTAGCTCTCTGCTCTTTTCTTTTAAATTTCAAACTGCAATTAATATATTTAATTTAAACAATCACTTCATGTTCCTTGGAAATTAAGTTTTTAGAAATCATTAGAGCCTGAAGTATCAAATTTAATAGAAAAAAAGTACATACATCGTCTCAGATTGATTCTCATATTCTCATGTTTGGCACATCTGGATTCCACACTATTACAACCCTCAATCTCTTCCATAATCCCAAATGATTAATTAAGTTAAACAAAGGCAATACAAACAAATTACGGTATTTATTTGCCAGTGATTTCTTCTTTAAATACCTCTAACATGAACAAGGTGACAGATTCTATCATGGGAACATTGTAGAGCTGCATCTCTGGGGTATATCCAAAGGTATGGCTTAGTTTTACATTCACCAGCCTGATCACCCTGCTAATCATCCCCAGAATCCCACAAAACAAGAGAAAGAAATCCTTTGTCAACCAGCAAATTGAATCACCTGAGTATGTTTAAAGCTACTTTCCATCTTATCCCAGATACTGTCAGAATATCTCCCTTTATTAAGGAACGATCCTTTAAGCACGAGACTGCTTCAGATAAACTTATTTCCATTCCCTTGAAGCAAAGCACAGTCTCAGACAGGCATCTCAGCTGGATCTGACCTTGACTTTCTGATTTCGATGATCCCTGGTATCCACCATAAATTTAGCAACTCTGTTTGCTCACTCCTTGTACCCGTCCTGGCCCAGATTACTGTGTACATCTGATTTGTATTCCCTCTGGCCATGCCCTGTCCTATACCAGCTCCCTGACACCCACGCTGCTTCCTAATACACCTCACTACAATGGCAGTGCTTATTTTTAGCAGACACCTCATGTTCTTTATGTACAGATTACTTACAGACTGTTTTTCTCACCTTGCCCTCTTGTAACTGATACCATCAGTTAACAGAAAGACAAACTGAGTGGAAATTGAAGAGTTTTCATGAGGTTCTCTGAACTCATCTATCCTAATCTGATAGAAACTGAATCTATTGACCTTCAAGAGTAAGGTACATGTCTTTGGTCTCTTTTTCTTAAAAACTAAATCTACCTTTAGTTTATAATCTGTGAAGCTATAGAATTATTTTGGTTGAAAAAATGTTATTTTAACAGACTAACTGAAATCTGTACATTAAGAATATTCATTTCATAACGCTCACAAATGTTTTACAGTCTTTCTGTGAAAATTAGACTATTTCCATTATCTTTCAGATTGCAGTTTGAGAAAATGTTTCAGTAGAAGAGAATAGTAATGCTATCATGATTTTTTTTAAAAAACTAAAATTTCCTTGCTTTTTTGTTTATTTTGAGGATATATTAGCCAGACTCTGGTTAAATGCTACTACAAGTTAGACTTGCCAAGCATATTTTAGACAGATATACATCTCTAGTATCCCCTTGTTGCCTCAAAAAGAATGTTATTTTTTTCTCATTTTTATTATTCATATCTTCACATCACTCATGACAGTTTTGTAAGCTTCTTAGAAAGGAAAATCAATTAAGTACATTTTGTTGAGTAAGTATTGTTTGTGTGTGCATGTTATACGTGTGCTTAAAATGTATTCTGCACTTTAAATGGAGTGAAATGCTATAATTGAGTAAGTCATAAGGTTTATATGCAAATTAGATGGTAAACTTATTTCTACATTCTAAATTTTAAATGTCACTGAAAATGCACTTATTTTTTAAAGCAACAAATTTCATTTTCTAAAATTCATTGAATCAAAGATATTTCCTGTTAAATACTAAAATCAAATATAGATGTATTTTCTGTTTGAAATACTTGAATTGAAAAATTTTATAATTATTTATCATGGAGATTAATTCAAATATGTGGAATATTTTAGAAAGTACAGGAATCTGTAACAATTTTTAAAAATAGATACAATCGAGGAACATAGTTTAAGGGAATGATATAACAATCTTGGAAAATGAGTAAAGCCTAAGGGATCAAGTAATTTTCCATCATCTAGTTGTTTGGATCAAGGGGGAACTCAATTCGCTATATTCTAGTTGCTGCGATATTATTAATTTTATCATTCTTATTTGTTTACATGCAAGTGGGCATGTAAAGGAGGCAAGATGAAAAAGCACTTGCTCATACACAAACTTTTAGGCATCAAATTTGTTTACTGTTACTAAAAGTAAATCCTTAGATGTTTTTCTTCCACAAACTAGACAGACACCACACAAGTTAAGTGTAAATAGATTTTGCTTCTGCTTAGTGACTTTGTGTAAGCAGAATGTGACTTCTTGGGGACACCTGCCCATTATGCTTTGGTTAGGGCTAGGAAAGAATTTGGTAGAGTGACTGAAAAAAATTCTTCTTTCTATTATCTTCAGGAAAAGGGAAAACTGTTCCTCAAATAAGAAAATAGAGTGCCTGTACTTTAAACAATGTTTTAATGAACAATTTTACCTTATCATCCTATGCTTATGATAACTATAAATATTTTATATATGGTTCTTATATATTGAAAGCTCTGCTATACACTACTTTTGCATATTACTTTATTTGACCTTCTTAGCAATTTCATTAATCTTTAGAAAACAAAATTGAGGCACACATAGGTTTAGTGTGTAGAATGCACCCATCTATGACATATGCAATGTGCAAGCATAAAAAAAGATACTGAGCTTCCTTTAGAAAATAAATACTCCTTAGGTTTCACTGTGTAATGCTGTTTTTTAAATGTCTTTCTTTATCTCTAAAAAAATAAAAACTAAAATACTGAGCTGTGTAACTCTAATTTAGCATTGGGGGAGAAAAACTAAAATTAACAAGTCCAAAATAGAATGCACCATCCCCACCCATATTTCCCAAATATAGTTATTTTCCTAAGAATCCCCATTTCCGCTGATTGCAACACCATCTGCCTAATCAACCAAACCAGAAATCTGGAAGTCTTTCTTTTTACCTTCCTCTTGCTCGTTTTCAAAACAAATCAATACTTGTGCTGAATTTATCTTCTGTCTTCCTCTTTATCTCTTTAGCTTAATATCTTTTGCATGTATTTATTTTAAGATATTGTCACATGCCACATTAAATATTGCATATCCATCACATTCACATTTTCCTTTACTGTCTCAAAGCACCACAAAACTTCATTTCACTTTTATGGAAAAGTTAGCAATCTAAATCTCAAATTTGCCTGTCATTTCTATAGCAGAACCTGCAGTAATACCTCAAACCCTTAGCATTCTTGTCCCTCCATTGTATGAAACCTATCTTCACCTCCAGGTGCATTGTCTTGTCATAGTGGTTTCTTCTTTCAACAATGGAGATTCTTTTCTCCCTAAACCTTCATCTTCTACTTAATTCCACATTATCCATCAATATTCAATTCAGTCATTTTGCCTGAATATTTTCTTTTCAAATTTCCCACAAATTTAATGGTTCTCCTTTGCTAAAGAAGATATATTACAACCCTTAAACTACTCATATTATGTTTCGATTTTTTAGTGATACATATAAATTGTACATATTTATGGAGTAGAGTGCGATGATAGATACATGTGTAAATTACATAGTAATCAAATCAGCCTATTTAACATGCATATCACCTCATTTATCATTTTTTTTAATGTCAACATTCAAAATCCTCTCCTAGCTATTCTGAAATATTAAATGTAATATCTTTATACATGGACAACATCCTGTACAATAAAACACCAAAGCATATTCCTAATAACTTTTACATTTTCCCAGTTTTATCTGGGAATTTTATAGTTTGAGTTCTAACATTCGCATCTCTAATGCACTTTGAATTACTTTTGTTGTGTGTGTGGTGAATGATAGTAGTCTAGGTACATTTTTCTTCATGTGGATATCCAGTTTTCCTAAACCCATTTGTTCAAGAGACTGTCCTTTCTTTATTGTGTGTTCTTGGTCACTTTGACAAAAATTTGTGATCATGTGGATTTATTTTTAATGTTCTCTATTATGTCACATTGATTTATGTATGTATTTTCATGCCAGTATTGTCCAGTTTTAGTTCCTGTAGGACAAAATAATTAGGAACAAATTTAACTAAGAAGGTGAAATAAACTAAAAACTGTAAAATATTGATGAAATTGAATCAGACACAAATAAATGGAAATATATTCTATATCCATTGATCGGAAGAATTAATGCATTAAAATAACCATGCTATCTAAAGCATTCTATAGTTTCAGTACAATCCTATCAAAATACCAATAATGTTCCTCACATAAGAAAAAGCAATCCTGAAACTTGTATGAGACCACAAAACATTCCAAGCTAAATCAATCTTGAGCAAAAAGATCATAGATAGAGGCATTACACTGCCTGACCACAAAAAATACCCTAACAATACCATTTAAAAAGTGATTGATTTATGTTTAAATCATTAAGCAGCATATAATATCTGGAAAACAATAAATATAATTGGTTGTATACATAAAGCAGACAATAACACTACATTGAATCAAATGTAGCTTAACTAATACAAAAAAGTAGTAGTAAAATATAATGAATTCCATTGAGATCCTGCAAGTTTACTATAGTAACCTTATGTTCATGAGCTGTACAGTATTTCTCAACATGCATTGTGTAAAAATAGGAATACTGTATTATTTAAATTACAAGGTAAAGTTAGATGTGGATATAAATATAATATTTAAAAATATGGATTGGATTTTTAATTTGAATATAAAATTGAAATACATATATATATATTCTTATCCATGAATAAAGATGTAGAATATATAGATACATAAGCATATTTGAGCTATTCTCTGTGAATCATTATTTTGTACTTCTACAAACCCAAAACATTGTAAGTTGAAATTAATTCAAAATTAAATCTTATTTACTATCTACTCAGTATTTAAAGTATTTAAATGCGCCTATTTCTTTACATGACAGTATTTTTTCCAAAATCTAATGTTGATACTGTATGAGAATATCATCATAAATCCACTAGCTAGTGATTATCTAACTTTAGCCCATTTGAAGTTTTTAAAAAAATTGAAAGATAATTTTTATAAAAATCTAAATTTTCCTTTATGTCAAGGTATACTCAATAAATTCTAAAGATTTCCATGAGTGTCTCTCTATGGTTAAAATCTTCAGTTAAGTTCATTCCACAAATTGTGTTATTTCCTTAGAGAACATTATAAATATTTTGTTGCTCTCTAATTTACTTAAATATTTCTTGTAAGTGTTTCTTAAAGAATTTCTTAATAAGAAAACATCTAAAAGCAAAACTCAGTATGCTTATTGGCACAATTTTGAATGATGGTTAATTTCTGAATTGGTGACAAATACTTCTGTTTTAAATGTGCTGTAGCATTTTTTCCATTGCTGATGATATGATTGGAGAACACAGATGCGCCTAAATATTAATAATAACACTTACTGCATATTCAGAGAGTATGTGTATAATTTGGTGGAGCTTAATTGCAATATGGAATATATAACCATTTGTTTATCTATGAAAAACAAATAATACCTATTCAGAGAAGCATTTCATTAGCTTGCTTGGCAGTGATTTTAGAAGGAATCAGTGCCAGATGTGGGCACAAAAGAGAGAAGCAGGAATTAAACCACGGAAATTTTTGGCCACAGTAAACTCTTCATTTGTGCCTACGGATAGTTGCTTGCTGTGCTTTTAATTTTTAATATATACATATTTTCAGCCTTCATGTATTTTCCAACACTAGTAACATTTTTTCCCAAGTATCACATACTAGAAGATAAAACTGGAGTAATTAATGTCTTTCCTGTAATACGATGATGTAACCATGGAATAAAATGCAAAATGAGCCTTATTTCATAGTACTTACAGACCAGTGTTAACTGTTACTCTTCCTTTTGGATTGTATATTTTAAGAGTTTTGAGAAAAACACACTGTGCTAACCCATTGTTAATTTGACATAGAAGCTTTTCCTTTCCACTTTTCATATTTAATACTTGTTATGACTTTAAAGGAAAGAAAATATAGATCTGCAAGAATTTAAATTATACATATAGGGGCTGGAGTGGTGACTCAGTGGTTACAACACTTGCCTCACATGCTCAGGAACGCAGGTTTGTACCCCAACACCATGTACAAAATGAAGTGTCACAGCAGCGAAGGGCAGATGAAAAACTAGATAAAAAATTGGTTCTCTCTATTTCTCTCACTGTCCCTCTCTTTTTAAATGAATGAATAAATAAATTACAAATATATTTGTATTTGGACATAAGATGTGTCTATGTTCTCCAAATATCATAGCAAAACTTGACTGCCTCATGAAATCATAATAAATTCAATAAATAATCCTATTCAGTACATAAAAATACATGACAGAGTAATTTTACATAAAAGAGATTGTAAACTCCTTGGATTATATTATAAATTCAACAAAATAATTCAGTTAGAAATCTACTCACATAATTAACAAATTTTAAAGAAAATATTTAGATTGCCATAAATTTGGAAGCAGTGTTTCCTGTAGCTGGATATATAATCAATTAATTGAGCAAAATTTTTGGCATCTCTCAACTAGGGATAATCTTTGAATATTAGATTTCCAAAATTTTTATATTGATACATCCTTGGCTATTTTTTCATTGTAAAATGCAGCATGCTGAACACATTTTCTGTTTAATGCACATGTATGTTGACCCTCATTTTAATATCTCTAACATACTCCACACTTTTTTCTTATTGCCAAACAAATCCATGTTTTATGAAATTGTTTATTTTTTATTATTTTTCATGTCTTATTAGTGCTTAAATATAAATGGCTGTAGTTGCAGATAACAGGTTTATCTAATACCTGAAAAGGAGCAAAATAAATGAACATTCTATCTTAACAAAACCTTTATGTAGGAATATGCAAATTGATGTATGGGTGGATGTTCTAGACTTTGCTATCTACTCAAATATGTATAATTTCGACATTGTTGGTGATATTAAAACATCTTTCATTATTTTTTTAAAGAGAGAGGGACAGTGAGAGAGTGAGCGGAGAATCAATTTTATTTAGTTTTTCATGTGCCTTTGTTGCTCCAACACTTCACTGTGTATGTGGCGGTGATGGGGTTTGAACTCACATCCTTGCATATTCTAGGCAAGCGCTTTAACCACTAAGCCACTGCTGCAGTCCCTCCTTTTCATTATTTTAGACTGTTTTATATCGTGTTTAATGGACATATATTTGTAACATAAAAATGAATGAATGATAATTATAATTTTCTCTTAAATCAATTTATTTGGGGAATATTTAAATGTAAGTAGATGCATTAAATTTCTGAAAAACGTTGGTCATTGCTTTGAAATTAGGTACAAAATTTCAATGAAAAGGTATAAAATGTATTTTTGTAATATAAAATAAATTCACACCATGATTCATTTTTTATCAGAGTAATACAGACAAGGTGCATTTGGGGTGAAAATATTATGCAACTTTAGTATAAATCACAACAGGATTATCAGCCTCTGGGGACATCAGAGATTCTCATGTCTACATTATCTTCTTGAAAATAGCAATAAGATTGATGAACCAGGTGCTGGAGTGGTGGCTCAGCGGTTATAGTGCTTGCCTGGCATCATGCACAAGTACATGGGTTCAAACCCCAGTACCCACATAAACAACTAAGTGTCTCAGCAACGAAAGCCATGTGAAAAACTCAATAAAAACTGATTCTTTCTGTCTCTCTCTCTCTCTCTCTCTCTCTCACTGTCCTTCTATCTTAAAAAAATAAAATAAAAAGATAGATAAATCAAATAGCTGAAATGTGATGATGCTGAAACAGGCAAGCAACACCCAAATAATCTCCTTATTAGCAAAAAAGAACACATAGGTCCTTGTGATCAAATTTCCAAGTGGAAATTGAAATATTGTGGTTTCTTGTTGACTTACTTTGTCAATCAAAATATGTGATGATGCTTGCTATATCTTGGATCTTGAATGCCTCTCAAAGGCCCATGCATTGATTCCTTGGTTCTCAGCCTCTGGTGCAACAGGAAAATTGCCTAATCTTTAGGAGCGGGAGCCTAGTGAAAGGAAGTTGGTCACTGCTTTTGAAGATGATATTGGGACCCTGGCCACTTCCTGTCTCTCCTTGGTTATCATTAACCATGAGGTCAACAGATCTTGTCTGTCATGAGTTCCCTCCAAGATTTCTGTACATTATCAGCTCCAAAGTAATAATGTGAAGCAATTATGGACTTAAATGTCTGAAACTGTGAGACAAAATGAACATTTCTTTCTTTTAAGCTAATATTCTCAGGTATTTTATTATTATATTAACAGAAAAATTAACTACCACACTGCCAATATTTGTTACTGTACTTAGATTGAAAAGACAAATATTCATTTTTATTTTTTTGTGATATTTTATCATTTTGAAATCAGGAAGCATTGAAGGCAATTATGATCTTTCATGTGTCTGAAGAGGTCAATGGCTGAGAAAATTATCCTACAGTCTCCAAAAGACAAAGAATTTTTATTTCTTTTTTAGACTAATTTTATTCTTTTCTTCCATGACAAGGGCAGAAAAGAGGCAAAAAAGAATTTCACATATATTGTGAATATATTATCTAGGTTTTCTTCTGAAGTTCCTTGAAACAAATACAATGAAAGGTGTGAGAAAGTTAAATACTTTAGAGAGCCACACAATTATACCCCTAAGCAACTGTCTGTGCTGAAAGATTGAACACAACTGACATATCTTCATCATGTTGACATAGTTGAATTCTTAATCAAAACCTTATGTATTGTATTAATTTAACTGATATTTTATAAATTTCTATTATGACTTGGTACATTTCTCAAATGAAAGACACTACAAATAAATACATTTTTCACTGCTCTGCTTAACAAAGACTATCTCTTTTCATATCACTGGAATGGACTTACTCAGTCAAACAAGAAACCCCATATGCTATTGGTAAGTGCCACTACGTGAGTATTAGTTTGCTACTGTGACAGATGGCAGTTGGTAAATATACCAGAGCACTCACTAACAAAAGGTGCTGAAGAATTGCAAGAAAAGAAAATTGAAAGCCAATATCTCTGATGAACATAGATGTAAAAATACTCAACAAAATAGTAAATTGAATTCAACAGTACAGAAAAAGAATACTGTACAGGATTGAGTGAGATTTTTCCCTTAGGATACAAGAATGATTTAACATGCACAAATCATCACTTGGATGATAATCATGGGACAATTCAATCATTTATGCCAGCCATGAATAATCTTCAACTTCTACTTTGTTTTTGTACCTCTAACTGACCTGAGAAATTTCTATCCTTTCCAGTCTTAATTACATATATATTGGCCATTCATTACTTATGGACTGATAAAGCACTTAATATATCTTATTGCATAGTGTTACATATTATCACTAATAACCATTACCATTAATTATGTAATCTTTTAAGTGCACAGCTTGGCAACAATGGTCTTTAAAATTCGAGTTCGTACCCTGAGAGTACATGGGGTCTTAAATATATTTTATGATTGCCTACAAACTCAAGCATTTAAAATAATACACAATGTAGTTTTAGAGACAAACTGGAATTAGTGATGAACTACTACATAAATGAGCCAAATGTGATGTGTTCAGTTTATAGTTTGTGTCTTCACTGCAGACTCACAAGTCTGCCACTCAATTCTTAACTTTTTTAACATGTATAATTGCTTTAAAAATGGACAAAATAGCAAATCTTTAACTATTTAGAGGCTACCAGGTTTACACACTCCACAAAACCTTATCCAACTGCTCTTACCCATGGAGAAAAGAGATTCTTTTACTTTTAAAGCCCCAAGCCATTGCTCTCTTTTAGAATCCTTTGGCCCACAGATTATCTTCATGATACTCAAAGACAATAGCCAGACATACAACCTCCCTGTATCCCTGTCTCACCATCAGGTCATTAGAAAGATGCTGGGAGGGACACTACCACCCATAAAACTCTTTCTGATTGCCACTGACAGCTTGGTACACTAATCATGTTCACTGGGATTCTTTAAGGGCCCTACATAAGGAGATTATTCTGGTTATCTAGATGAACTCAGTGTAACCACATGATTCCTCAAGATCTCAATGAAAGAAGTCAAAGAAATGCTGCAGAAGGTTACATTAGAGAGTCTATGAACATGAGATAAATGTGACCCACCATTCATGGCTTTGAAAATAAATGGGACCACAAGTCAAGGAAAGCAGACAGATCTTAGAAGTGGACAGAGAATCCTGGCTTACAACAACAAAGAAGTAAGGACCTCACACTTAGAGCTGTAGAGAGCTGAGTTCTGCCAAACTGAATGATCCTCTGGAACATCCACATAAAGACCCCGTCTGTACACACCTTTATTTTGTCCTTATGAGCCCATATACATAGAGCATCTTTCTGATAATTCTGATTTTCTGACCAGAAAATGATAAGATAATAGCTGGACAATGTTTTACACTGCTGAATTTATGTAGATATTTAAAGGAGAAATACAAACTAATAAGCCTCCTTACTGAACCCTTCAACTTTCTATTGACTCTCTACTTTAGTCTTACAAATACCAATATTGGTTAAAATCAATGTCTTGGCATACTTCTCAATACTAGCTAACAAATGACCATTACTGAAGAAAATTATCTCTATGTTATGATTGGTCTGACTTCACAGATATGATTTAAAAAAAAACAAAACCTTGGAATTGCCCAGCTCACTGATCTTGTTCTTTGTTCACTTATTTTCTGTTTCCCTGAGATCTCTAATTTATAATTTATTTTCCTTCTCAAATATTCACATACCTTTTCTTTATTCTTTGTTAAAATTGTTGATTATAATATCAATGAAAAATAACAAAATGAAAATATTTTAAAAAATCACTTTGTATCCAAACCTACAATTCTTCCTCCAAGTTTGTCCATGCATTTTAATTTTCCATTTTTGTAAACCAGCCTTGCTCTGACTTTAGTGTAAACAATTCACTTGTGTAACTATCACGCCCATGACCCTATTGTCTACTCAGTGATACTGCAGCCCTGAAACTATTCCCTAATTTTCCATCATCAAATATTTTTTGTCCTCTGGATCTCTCCCAATAGCTTCCATCATGCTTTATTTCCCAAAATATGCACCTTCTTTGACTTTGCATCTTGATCCTACAATGCCAAAACCATAAGTTTCACCCTTGAAGAAAACTTCCCCATGAGCTGATTATACTCATTGACTTCACCTCCTTGTCTTGAATGACTGACCTCTCAATCCACTCCAGAAATACTTCCAATTTTACTCCACCAACAAAGCTATTCTTGCCAAGTAAACCAAAGAATCCCTTTCATCGAACTTATTCATCACTATTAAGGTATCATTTTAACCTCTCAGCAGCATTTAACAAAATTGATCACCTCATTCTTCTTAAAATACATCTAATACTTGACTTCCAGAATGCTATATTCTCTTATTTATTGCTATTTAATTGATCATTTATTCTACACGTACATTGTTGGGTCTTTCTTTTATCACTTATTTTAAATTGTCAAGTGCCCTATAACTTGTTCTGAGGACTTCTTTTTCACCATCTATTATAATCTTTATCTTATGAAGGTGATAGATAGTGATTCAGAACATTTAATATGATGCTAAAAGATCATGACTGAGTTGGTCACTTATTAGCAGGTGAACCCCAAAGGGATACGTATTCTCTCAGAGCTTAATTTTGTCTATCCTTGGGCTCCTTGAAATAAACAAATAAAATTATCAAACTAGAACTTAGTTCCTAGTAAATTCTTGGTTTATGTAAGCATTTTATTATTATTAAGATATTTTTTAGTAATGTAACTTCTCACCATCAATATGCTATTAATGCCAAAAATTGTGTCTTCATTATGAACCTCATCACTTGGCCAGTCTCACACTACTGATTAATTCAGTAGATATCTTCAATTTATCATTTCTGAAAAAAAAATTTTTTCAGGGCTAAGGACCGAACTCAGGGCCTTGCGTATGCTAGGCAAGCACTCTGCCACTGAGTTAAATTCCCAACCACAAATATTTATTTTTTACTCCAAAAAAATGTTAACTCTTCTCTTAGCTTGTTCCAGTTCATATAACTGCTTTGGAAAAAAAATACAACTACTAATCAACATGAAGAGTTCAGAGTGCCTATTTTCAGGGAACAAAGGTGATAATAATACATTACATTTTGGCATAAAAATAATGTAAACTTCTCTCTGATGCTTTTTTTTCTTCTTCTCTGATAGAATTTTCCCCATTTTAGTGTATTACACTGTCTTCTAACCCTCCTTCACTTTTTTATTTACATTATATACCATAAAGACGTAGGGTGGATTGAAACATATAAAGAATTATCTCTCCAAAAAAGATATGAAGAAAAGGAATTGAAGAGGAAAATATTCATATCCTACCATTTTATCAACACTGATCAGAAACTGAAACTGAAAAAGTATAGAATACTGATCCTATTACTCTTTGGACGCTCAAGCTCTTACTAGGTCTCCAGTTCTATGCCAAAGTGTTCCACAAACCTCTTGGCTGACATTCACATGCTTCAAAACTAAACCTTTCCCTGATAAAGGAAAACATTCACTTGGCACTCAGTACCCACCCCCATCTGCTCCTGTCATTTCCAGCTGCTTCCTTATGGTCCATGGATTGGGAACAGACAGAAAAATCTAATTTAGCAGAAGTGGGAGTGGTACTTATTCCCCAGGCATGCTGTCTCTATGACATCATGAATTAAACCTATAAAAAACCTACCTGACTGTAATCCTATAGAAATTTGATAAATTCTGCCATGATTGTTGAAACTTTAAAGTTCTACATCCTAGATCTGGTTTGCAAATATTAGCTTATAGGAAATTCAGTGAGTTTATGGAAACTTTGATGTGTCCGAGAGGTTACTGGGTGAAGTTTTGTTCTCTTTCTTGTATACTCTACCAAAATTTTAAAAGACAGTGTTGGATATTTACTTTAAGGAAGGGAATCACTTATTAATCTAGAATATTTGCCCTAAGGTTTACATTTTATAGACTAGTATCCAGTGAAGAGACACACTCTACTCACAGTGTTAGGAGAGCTGTTATTTACACCTCTGTTTGTTTAATCAAATCACTTTTATGATAGTGTCAGGGCATTTTATGGTGGTATAAAAATTAATAATTAACATGAAAATGTAAAGCATTTGAAGACAGATATGATTTCTTTTTAACTTTGGCTTACATTGTATTTTCAGTTTTTTGTGGTCAATCTAGTTTTAAGAGATGAAGCTCCCAGATTAGAACACAGGGGAAAAGTCCAGAATTCTAGAGAAAACATCTTTAATCATTATAAGATTTTGCTTGGTAATTTTACTGATGTGTGCCTCACCCAGCACAGTTGTCATTTAGTTTGTCCCTTATTTTTTCCTCTTTATTTTGAGCCCCAAATTATGTCATTATTCACAGGAAATGGGATGAGAGATAAAAAGGTGTGAATTTGAACCTATTTTTCATAAAAGATTCTTATTATTACAAGAATTTATGTCCAAAGTGACTATCAAGAAATTTTTAATAATTTATCTGATTTATGTGTATGTCGAGCTAGTAAGTACTGAAGATGGCAACATACAAGACTTCTTTAAAAATTTACCATGCTTATGTCTCTCACTGCTCTTGTAAATGGCTCAAATCATACATTTTGAACAGTTTTTCTTGTTAACATCTCCTAACACAACTTGTCTCCTGAGAGAAGAATCACATCAATTTTGAAACATCTGGATATGGATCAGGACTAAACTGACAGATGAGCTCTCAGATCTGAAAAAGGAAGATGCCAAAATATGGATACTCCATCGTAAATGAAGTAGAAGGGACAAACAACTCATTTTACATCTTTACTTAGAAAGCCCTTGTAACTAAAAAGGGAAATAGTGCCATATTAAGACATCTTGAGAAATCTCTGTACTGTTACTGTCAAGGTTTTCCTCTATACCAAATCACAAACATATAGCTATATGCATGACAAATACACTTTACCTCAAAGTGTATAAATTGTGATGCAATTGATTAGTTTTCATAACACATTATTGTGCATTGACTACTCAACACTTGTCTGTCCAAATATCACTTTTAGAAGTTGCAGAAAGGTTAAAGAGCTTAACCTCTGCTTACAGCACTTAACAATTAAATCAACTATTTTTGAATGGGACATTGGATATTTTGAGAAGTATCTGGGGTAGATTTTGATAAAATCCATGCCATCATCACATATATTTGTCAATGGATTTTACTCAATTCTTTTATTATTAATTTGTTCTTTTTAAAAAATCTCATAATTATTCACAATTTTTAGTTTTCTATTCCTTTATTAACAAACTATATAAAGCTAGTGACATTAGAACTGATCTAAGATTCAGGCAGGCACAATTAATGAGAGGTGAGTGTATGAGTCAGTCAGTGAGAGACTCAATTATCTTGCTAATTGTGTAGTCATTATATCTCAAAGTGTTTATTTGCACAGCTATCAGTTCATTTAAAATCTTTACCTACATTTCTGATAATGCTCCTTTTTAATAAAAAATATTTTAATTGTGATTCAGGAGTATTGAAAAGGTAGACTCTGTGCTAATTTAGAACTAAGGTGATAAAACCCAAACATTTCAGCTATATATACTGCTGCTGCAATGTATGGGAAAGGACGACTCTTAGACCATAGTCTTCCTCTAAGATTGTAAAGCTATTGTACTGAGAAAAATGAGTTTGAACATACTCAATTTATTTCTTTGCTATCTCAAGCCCTCCAACAGAGAAATAAAACGAATCAAATTTGTTCTATTGTTATTTTATATTCTCCTTTTACAGATACAAAAAATATCTTTCAATGTTAATTAAAGACCTCCAATGCAAATTAAATGTATAATATGTTAAATAACTTAATTCACAAAAAATACTGGGTTGGAGAGGTGGCTCAGTGGTAGAGCACTTGCTTGGCATGCACAGGCACCCAGGTTGGATCCCCAGAAATGCATACACAGCTAAGTGGGAAACCAAAAAAAAAAAAAAAAAAAAAAAAAAAAAAAAAAAAAAAAAAAAAAAAAAAAAAAAAAAAAAAAAAAAAAAAAAAAAAAAAAAAAAAAAAAAAAAAAAAAAAAAAAAAAGATGAAAGCAAAAAAAGTTTAAAACTAATAAAAAATTCACTGTCTCAAAAAAAACACTAAAGAGTGCTTTATCTTTCTCAACATAAACATATGTGCACAATTATAATGGCACTGTTAGCATAGAGGAACAAATAAATGTATCATTCAACAGACTCTTCATTGTGCATCTACTGTACCAAAGCTGAACTCCTATTCAAATTATGCATTAATTATGAAAAGAAATACATAATGTACAACCTGACTTCCCACTCAAACCTTGTATCTTTTTTGATTTAATGACATATTTGCACTGAATCCTCAAGTATCACAAATGAAAAAATTGTGCATTTCTAAGTTCAACTATGTATAGAAATATTCAGGTTCCTTATGCAAAGCATAATTTCATTCAGTAGGTCTTGAGTAGATCCCCAAATTTTGCATGTTTGACAAGTTTTTAAGTTCATATTTATGTTGCTTTGGGAAGTTAGTTTCTACACCAAAAGAAAAGCATTTCAACCTGTGTATCATGAACATACAAATCTAATTGATGTGAAAATGAGCACGCATTCAATATACTGTATGAATGAACCAGAAATATAAAAATAATACATAAAAATTCTGAAAGGTCATTAAAAATTCTAAACATTAATAAACACATGAATATCATCTATACAATAGCAGTTAATTTTCTTTCAAAAATCTGTGTTATCAAGAGCGAACTTACAGAAAGGGGACAAAAATCATTGCCTGCTATGCCTCCAAAAAGGGACTAAAATACAGAATATACAAGATCTCAAAAAACTTTACACCAAAAATGCAAACAATCCAAACAATAAATGGACTAGAAAACTGAACAGAAACTTCTCAACAAGGGAAGTTCATAAAGCCAATAAATATAGGAGAAAATCTTCTAAACCACTAGCAATCAGAGAATTGCAAATCAAAACTTCACTGAGATTCTACCTCACTCCAAATAGAATGACAAAAATGAAGAATACAAACAATAAAAGATGCTGGAGGGGTTCTGGGGAGAAAATATCACGAACAAACTGTTGGTGGGACTGCATACTGGTACAACCACTCTGGAAAGCAGTGTGGAAACTCCTCAAAAAACTAGGAATAGAACTACCATATGACCCAGCTATCCCACTCCTGGGTATTTTTCCAAAAGAGCTAGAGTCTGCATACTACAGAGACACAGCTACATCAATGTTTATAGCTGCTCAATTTACCATAGCTAAACTACGGAACCAACCCAGATGCCTCACAGCGGGTGAGCAGATTCAAAAACTGTGATACACACACACATACATACATACACAATGGAGTTCTACTCTGCTATTAAAAAAGAATGATATCATGGCTTTTGCCATTAAATGGATGGAAATGGAAAAAAATCATGCTGACTGAAATATCCCAAACACAGAGACTTAAGGACTGATTGTTTTCTCTCATATGTGGAAGCTAGACTAAAACCTAAGATGGGATGAATGTTTGCTAAATTTAATTAATTAATATATCCACCAAAGTTGAAAATTCACATAAGCTATTCTGACCAATGTAAGGTTATATCTTAATGTAGTTTTCATTTGCATTTCTCTGACTACTAGTGATTTGGAGCACTTTCTCATGTATTCATTGGCTTGATCAATGTCCTCTGTTGAGAAGTTTCTATTTAGCTCTTTGGCCCATTTATTAATTGGGTTGTTTGTGTTTTTGTAGTTTAGATTTTTAAGGATTTTGTAGATTCTGGATATGAGGCCCCTGTCAGAGGAATCATAGCCCATGAATCCCTCCATTTCTGTTGGAAACCTCTTGACTCTTTTGATTGTTTCCTTGGCAGCACAAAAGCTTTTTAGCTTTATAGCATCCCTGATTTTTTACTTTACTTTCTTCACTTTAGAAGACATGTTGAGAAAGTCTTTGCCTACTCCCAAATGCTGAAGTGTTGGACCTAATCTGTGTTCCAACAGTTGTAGTGTAGCTGGTTTAATTCCTAGGTCCTTGATTCATTTTGATTGTTCATAGCAGTTCAATTTTCTATTGCTAGATTATGGAAATAACCCAGATGTCCCTCACTGGATGAATGGATCCAAAAACTGTGGTACATATATACCATGGAATTTTACACAGCAATTAGAAAAAAAATGATATTGCATCCTTTGAAGGTAAATGGATGGCTATGGAAGAAATTATGCTGAGTAAAATCAGCTTAACCCAGAGAACCAAGGGTCGAATTTCTCCACTCATCTGTGGAGGCTGGATCAAGACCCTGGCCATTGAGAAAGGTGGTCTATTATCATCTGTTAAATCCAGATTAGGTGTAATGTTATACAACATAATCCTTTTTTAGAGATATTGTGGGAAGAGGAAGGGAGGGATAAGGGTGGGTAATTGGAGGGGCACTCCTGGGGGTAAATCTATTATCCAGAATCTATACACATTTTATATTATTTTGTTAAAAACTTATATGGTTATTCAATAATACATTTCTCAATAAAATATTCACATAAGCTGGGGGAACCATAAATAAGAAAGTGGGAGGGAGGGAGAAAGGGAGGATAGGAAATGAGGCTTTATCAATATGGCTGGATACACTTAACTCCCATGAGAAGCCACACCACACTCAGGCAAGCAGAGAAACTCAGAAATTTCAATAATTAATATACATGTATATGTACATTTCTATCTATAGAAGTGATATATAACAAAATGAAGTCGGGAAATGGATGAAGAAGGGAGATCATGGACTAGGATCAGGCTTAACTTACTTTGTTTGTATCTATGTATGCATGAGTATGTATCAACAATTCCCTCCAATATGTAAGACTATGTTGAACCAGTAGAAAAATGTTTTAACATCTCTTAAGTTTTTCTAAGGTGAGAAAATATCAAAGAATAAATAATTATGATTGTGCATACTACCTTCATGAGATGTCATTGGTCTTTTAGTTGATGTCATTTTTGTAATGACTAATCACAAAGGAATGATTTAATAAAATAAATGACTTATCTAAAATTATAGTCATTATTTTCCTAGAGAACAAAAAATAATTCATACTTCTTTACAATATTACAGGAGCTTAAACACAAAAAAGCTGTTTACTTGATAATTTTGTCAAATAAATAAACAAGTATAATGATATTGAGTCCCTCCTATATCTTATAGCATTCTGTGTAAAATCCCTCCGCATTCCATATTAGATGCATAATTACCGTGAATAATATTCTAATGTACACATATTCCTTTTTATTTATACTCTCAGATACTGTATATATATTGATATTTATTAATCATTTTGGTATTTTCAATTACATATACTATACTTACATATGATGCACTTCATATCAGGTATAATTGTAATTTTTTATCTCTTGATGTATGTGTTTGAGTTATAGATATATATTGTAGTATAATTAATTATAGTTTATATCATATAATAATAAGGCTTAAGATCTTATATTTTTTTAAACTGTGCTTATATTTGATAAAGAAAAATTGAATAGCATGGAAACTAAAGTATTTAACCTAAGTTATGCAGCTAGTTTAGAGTTTTAATGAAGATCTTTCTATTAATAGAGTGGTGCCCTTTGCTTTGATTATAATGGTAACCTGCAATTCAAAACACAAGAATCCCTTCTTAGTATTGCTAACTGTGTGTAAAACAATAATGTACCCTCTGATCTTAAAAATCAACTAGCAGGGCTGGATTGTTAGCTTGGCAGTTACAATGCTTGCCTGGCATTCAGAAGTACACGTGTTCAAATCCCAGCACCATGTACACAACGAAGTGCAGCAAAGGAGGCCACATGGAAAACTCAACAAAATTGATTCTCTTTTTCTCTCTCTCACTGTCCCTCTTTCTTAAAAAAAAAACAAACAAACTCAACTAGCAGAGTTAACAGAAAATAGCAAGAGTCTGACAGTCTCCTTGAATGAAAGAATAGGCAAGAAAAGAAAGTTGGCTAAGAATACAACAGCTTTAATAGTGGAAGCAAAGTATAACATAGTCGTAAGAAGTTGGAAATGTCTATTGGTGACTGAGTAGGATCCAGCTTTGCTGAAGGCAGAAATGCAATCTAATGTTCATAATCAATATGTCACTTGTGAATCAGAGATATTTTCTCTTGAATCAGAGATATTTTCTCTTGTGGTTAGAATCACCATAAATGCAACACCTATAGGACAAATGCAGGTATTTTAGTAGTTTACTTTGGCCTTTTCTTTGACATAGCCAGGAAAAGTTGATATTTACAGGGAGTTTAGAAAGAAAATTTATCATCTGAGAAACCCCATTGATACACACAAAAACATTCTATTTCTGTACCTAAACCAGAATTAATAAACCAAATGAACATTTGTAAATAAGTCAATAAATGCACTGCTTTTAATTATTTTGTTTCTCTCTCTAAAATTCCCCTTTTTATTTCTTTACTATTCAAATTTCAACCCAGTAAAAGACTTCTTACTTCCTTGACTATCTCAGTTTACATTACAGTATATATTGATTTCCCTATATTGTCATTCATAATGTTATATGCAGAGAGAAAGAACAAATAGTTAAGTTTTAGCTCAATGTTAATTCCTTTATTAACTTCTCTGGAAAAAGAAACACTAGCAGATAATTTTAAACATATGTTTGACCAATATAAAATATCAACTTTGCCTTGTAGTTAATGTGCATGCACATAAATAGACCTCAGTTTCCAAAGTATATAGAACAGTTGTCAATCTCTTCAGAAATGTAGGACAATTTGAAGAATTATGGTATCAGCTTTCATCATTGGTCAAAAATGATATTGAATTCTCACTTGATATCTTAGTAAAATGTTTAGTAACTTGAACTATCAACTTAAAATCATCCCTAGGGATTTGTGAGTGATGCTGGTTTAATGCTATAGGTAATCTCAAAACTCCAGCTTGAGGTCACAGATGCTTTTTCTTATTTTGAATTGTTTTCTTTACAGTGTATTTCTCTTTACAATAAATAGCATTTTATTTGCTGACTGTCTGTTTTCTCTTACTAAGATTTATAAATAAATGCAAGTGGGATCTTGCAGTACTTACTATTGTATAATGCTTGAAGAAGAAAATCTATAAAGAAATTGTTGAATAAATGAATGTAGTATATATTGTTACAGGAATATGTTCTCCCTCAGCTGCTCCAGATTTGAAATACTTCTTTTCATATCTCTGCATGATTAAGCAAAATAAATAATTTAAGAAGTGAATTCATATATTTAAAAAGTCCTATTAATGTAATTATGATGTTTTAGTTCAGTGAATAAATTAGACAATGAGAATGAAGTTCCTATTTCTGTGCTTCTTCACTACTTATCAATCGGTCTAACTATAGAAGTAGCAGAGAGCAGCAAACCTTAATGAAATAGCTGCAATATCCACCTTCTAAACTGCAAAGCTCTGGTAAAAACTCTTTTGGATGAAAAAAAAAATAAGGATGATTTTTTAAAGTAATTCTCTGTAAAATAAATGTGAAATTTATATGTCCATTTGCACATTTATTATAAATGAAGTTTGAAGGATATAAAAATCTTTATACAATTGTCATTAACATTTCCATAAATGTCCACACAGAACTTGGGATGATTTATTATAAAGGAAGTTTGCTTCTTTTCATCAACTGTGGCATCTAATTTTTACGTTTGAGGCAGTATTTTCTGATTTATGTTGGCGTTAATAACATTGACTCTGTGAAAATCGCTATTCCCTCCTGGTTGGGCACTACCTTTGGGAGGATAGGTCACGGCTATCTAACAGCAGCATCCACAGCTGTTCATACTGACACAGGTTTGAGTGTTATTTCCTTGACAGAGGTCACAGAGAAGCAGTAGAAGATAATTTTATGAGGCATCTGCTATATTTGTGGTTAGACTCATTCTTCAAAATTGACCTACAAACTTTAGTTTCTGCAAGAAAATAACATTAAATCAAGATGCAGGGGCCTACAAATGGAAAGCTATAACAAATGAACTTTCATGTGAATGGAATGTTATCTTCAATTGAAAAATCAATATAGTTAAAACCAATAAAATGTTGGTTTCAAGGAAGGCTTAAATAGAGGTCAAAATGGATATATTTAACTTGAAAGGCTTTAAGGTATAACATAATATTTCAGCTAGGGCACACTGTACAGAATAGTTAATGAAGAGGGTTATCTACAGCATTAAGTTAGAACATTTTCTTTAAATTTTTCATTTTTTGGTAAACTAGAATAAGTAAAACAGCGTTGCAAAAAGCCGTTTTAAATGATTTTAAATATCATTATCAATGTTTCTTTTAAGTAAAATCCAACCTCAAAAACAACTCAGCATAAATATCTTTAAGTGTCAAAGGACTAACTCTAGTGGGTTCTTTGATTCCTTTCCTAAAGCTTATTTTGATGCCTAACAGGCGTCTACTAATACCAGACGACTGTTAGTTTTGAAGCAGGAACTCTATTCAAATGTTGCCTTCTTATTATGTCTGTGACACCAAATAAATTATTTAATTTTTTGTCAGTTTGAATATGTGTAAAATGAATATTAAAGTTATTTTTGATACTTGTGAGTACCAGTATTTTTCCCTATTACTGACGAGATTTTCTTAGAAAAGGGTTTTTATTTACCTATTATGTGCCATGCACAGAATTCTCTAATTGCAGACATGATGACAGATAAGAATGGGTCCCTGTCAACAAGATAATTATAACCTAACAAGATATATTTATGTATGAGCAATTACATACCATACAAAGTAAAAAAAGAGAAATTCATATCGCATGTAGAAATTATACAGTTAAGACAAGTTTTAACTGTGTTTGGAAGCAGGTGAAGGAGAATGGGGACCAATTCACTAAGATAGCTTCATCAGAAGACATCTAACTGGTGTAGGAAAGATAAAGAGTATTTTTAACTACCAATATAGAACGCCAAACAGAGGAAGATTATGTATCAAGTAAATGTTAACTGCAACTGTATTTTCTATCTGGGAAACCAAAAGTCACTCAGTTTTACTTGGTGAAGAACTAGAAGAATAAATAAAGTATATTTAGATTATACCTTTTTTGTGCAAAAAATTTCAACTTCATACTGAAATTAATGAGAAACTTCGAGGTTTTTAAACCATTCTATTGATGTGTGTTTACGTATACAATAAGCAAAGCTTTTTATAGAATTAAGTAAACATATAATCAACATAAAACAAGAAAAAGTACAGAAAAAAATGAACTTTCACCCTCTCATCAAACATAATTACAGTCTTTGAATATTTCAGACTGAGAGATCAAATGCTGAAAACACACTCAAATATTTCTCATTAGAAATTTACCTTTACTGCTATTTCTACTAATGGCAATTATACCTTTTTCTTTTTCCAAAAGGATGTTATTTACTTGAAGGTTATAAAATATATTTGAAAAAAATCTAGTTATATTTTTCTTCCATGTTTGAGAACATCACATAATAAAAAATGATTTTTTCAATTTTATCTCAACTTTAAATTATATATTGATCCACAGAGTCTCATCTTAATTTATGAAGTGCCAATTTTCTTAGCACTGGTACATTGTTCTTTATCTCAAAGTATTAAAAAGTGTCAATTTGTTTATTTTAAACATTTCTTTTTACATATAATATAATATTCAGAGAAAGAGAAACATAATACAAGGAAAAAACATCAACAACTATGATCACTAGCAATCACAGGAAATGGATGAATGATGGATAGGAAACAAAATAAATGTGTTTATTTTATTTAAATAAAACACAAAGAATATCTATCCCATCACTGAGTTTTGTTGAATGGAAATAAGAAGGGACATTGTTCTTTTTTTCCATCTAATTATAAAAAAATATATTCTTGGTCTCCAATAAGACAGGAAAATGTGCCAAACTATAACCAATTACTGAATATTATTACACTTAGCCTTAATGGGGTTTCTTACATTTCATTGGAGGACAAATATTTTGACAGATATTGGAATTGTGATAATTTGGTGATATGTTGAATGGTATTACAAATGAAAAAATAATATAGGGTTAATATCTGTGATCTATCACCATTGTAAGGCATGAATAAATTACAAAAATATGGGACATTTTTCATACTGCATATTTTAAATGCAAAGTAAGTAAGAAGATATAAAGGATCTTTCTTTTTTTAAAATTCATAAGCCATCATTTGTGTATATTTAGAATAATAAAAAATTTCAGTGTATGTATACATGAATACTCATTCAACACTATTATAAAAGTTTTCTACTTAATAAATTTGTATGTGAAATTTAATTTCTGCTTTAATTTAATCCTAAGTAATGTATTATGGAAGCAACAATTTGCATTCACCTTGAGAAATGAACTGTGAGTGTTATTGGATTATAATTTCTTCTAATAACTTACAATGGACAATTTTTCCTCTTAACCATAGCAAAAACCTGTTAGAACAAAGCATGTTTATTAATGCAAAAGGATTGATAGCTACAATAAGATTGGCAGATGTCCAATATTCTTTTTTCTCCTTGTAATCAATTGTTCCATATACTTCCCTACATGTTTTTTTAAGGAGTAATAATTATACTTCAAATTTGCCATATATTACCCATTATTATTCTATTTCTTTCTGGTTAATCATTAAAATTCTCATTACCTAGTTACTCACAAGATGATATGTACACATATTTTTAATGGTTTTGGAGGGCTTTCTTTTAGAGCAATTTGAGGTTCACAGCAAATGGAAAAATGCAGTGATTTCCCATACCCTATTATACCAGTGCATGGCTTCCTGCATTATCAGTATGTCCCACCAGATTCGTACATGTGTTAAAACTCCTGAAGCTACATTTATACATTAAAACTCCTGAAGCTACATTTATACATTAAAATCATCCAAAATCATTGTTTGTAGTACAATCTTGGTGTTGCATATTCTATGAGCATGGACAAATGTATAATAACATGTATCCATCATTGTAGTATCACACACAATATTTTCAACCTCCTGTAAGTTTGCTACTTTACCTCTTGATTTTTCCTTCCCATCTCCTCTGGAAACCACTGACCTTTTTTCTTCTCTATATATTTCTTTGCTTTTTTTTCCAAAATGTTCTACCATTGGAATTATATAGTATATGGACTTTTTAGATTTGCCTTTTTTACTTGGCAATCCTCACCAAATATTCCTCCATGTTTTTTCAAGTTCCATATGCACATTTGCTTTTAATTCTGAGTAAAATTCTATTTACCTGAATTTTTCACAGTTTATTTATCCATTCCCCTACAGAAGGAAATGTTCATTACTTCAAAGTTTTGACCATTATTCATAAGATTAATATAAATATATGTTTTCATGATTTTATGTATATAGAAATTTTAATTCCTTTGAGTACATAACAAGAATCATGGTTGCTGGATTGTATGGTAACAGTATACTGAATTTTTATAAGAAACTGCCCTCCAAAGTCCCTGTATCATTTTGCATGTCCACCAGCCATAGATGAGCATACCTGTTGCTCCATATTCTCACCACCATTTGGGTATGCCAATGTTCTGGATTTTGGCCATTCTAATAGATATTTATTTTCTTTTTACCAATCCAAAGATATTTAGGCATAAATAGGCTTGCTACTAAGTAGTCAACTTAGTCAGCAAATATTTGTTTAGCACTTTACTAAGTCACTTTTCCTGAAAACATACACACATCAATGAACAAAAACAATCAAAAAGTTCTGCACAGGCAGATCTTGAAGACAGTCTTGATTCAAGACTAGCATAAAAAATAAATATTGCAATAAAATGAGTCATATGGATATTTTTATTTGATTCCTAGGGCATATAAAAGTTATGTTTATAGTAAAATTTATTCTACTCTGGTTAAAAAGTACTCATACCTTAGTTATAAAATAATTTACTTGCTAAATTGATGATGGTCATCTAAACCTTCAGCAAGTCCTAATGTTTTTGCTGGTAGAGGTTCTTGCCCTTAGGTTAATGACCCCTGATGAATCAGAACAGTGATGTCTGAAAAGCAGGGTATTTGTGGCGACATCCTAAAACAGGACAGCGTTTACCATATTGTTTGACTTTTCTTTTCATGAACGATTTCTCTGTAGCATGTGATTCTGTTTAATAGCATCTTACCCACAGCAGATATTCTTTCAAAACTAGAGTCAATGCTCTTAAACTTGACTCTGTTTCATCAAATAAGTTTGTATAATATTCCAATTTCTTCATTGCTATTTCAGGAATGCTTGCAACGTCTCCATCAAGAGTAGGGTCCATATCAAGAAACCATTTTTGTAACTCAATCATATCAAGCCACTATCTATACAAGCTCTTTCATAAAATTGTAGCCATTAAGTCAAATTTTCAGGCTCCTAATTCTGGTTTACTAGCTATTTTCACCACATTTGCTCTTATTTTCTGCACTGTAGTCTTGAACTCCTCAACAGCATACAAAAGTATTGGAATCAAATTCATCTCAACTCCTATAAATGTGGATATTTTAATCTCTCACAAAAAGAATGAAACTTCTCAATGGCATATTTAATTGTAGATATTTTCCAGAATATTTTCAATATTCTTTGTTCTGACCCGGTAGAAAAATCACTATCTATGACAGATGTAGTGTCACTGCCCAGGTGTTCTTGGGCATGTGAGGGACAATTCAAACCATCTGGATTGCCCCCCCGGGGGGGCTGAATCAGGAGGGTGAGCGCTGGAGGCCGAAATCCCCAGACCCCCTTGCTGGGTTACCTTCCCTCTGGGCCGGGGAAACAAGTCAACCATACACAGCGGATGGCAGCTCAGAAATCCGTTTATTTTCAAGGCACATGGATTTTTATAGGTAGGGCTGACAGCCAAGGAACCAATGGTGAAGCAGCAGACTGGCTTATCCCAGCTAATGAGGGACTGCTATGTTGGTGTTGTCAGCTATCACCAACCAGAAGGTACAGAGAGAAAGAGGAAGCAGCCCTCAGGTGCAGGTGCGTGCTCTTTTTTGCTCTGAGCGTGAAACATGAAAGAGGAGGAGAGGAACAAGTGTCATGGCGTTCAGCACAGTGTTCTTTTGCACAGTGCCCAACAATTCCCCCTTTTTATTTTATTTAAAGGCACCCAGGATCTGTCTTAGGTTGTGGAATGCGATAACCTTCTTTACCTGTCATGGGGTTGGGCAACAGCATGGTTGCTTTCCTGTCTTATGTTAGTAAGGCATCCATTCCATCTTACCCATCATTGATTCAAGGACTCATGTCTCCTTCAACACATGAAACCAAACTTGGGGGGGGGTCTTGTCCTTGCTGCTGTGCCAGCAGGATTTTCTGTATTGCATGATTTTTAGTCTATCACGGCTGCCATCAGCTGCGAGAGTAATAAATGAGAAAAATTATACTTAAACTTAACATTTTAATCCAGGCAGCAATGCCAGACCAATTTTTTTAACAGGTTAAGGGCTTTTGACATCCAGGTAGTCAAGCCAGATAAAGACATAGGTGGAATTCGTGTCTCATTCAGAACCTTAATTTGTCTAATTAACAAAGTAGTTAAATTCCTAAACTTGTTGTTTCAAGGGCCCCTCACCATCTCACTTAGTTGAGATATAGATGTAGATAGATTGTGCATAGTATAAGAAACAGGTGTTACGTAAATATCTTTGAACTGTGGGTAACAAGACATAAATGAAATATCATACAGCAATTCTAATTCTTGCATCAAGTTAGTTTTTTGGTTTAACAGCATTATGTCTGCTTGCAACTGTTCATTAATTTGCTATTGAGTACTTAGGGCAGTAGCAGTTTGTCCAGCCAATTTATTTACCACTGTCCCTGTGGCCATTGAATGGTTTATAGACAGTCCCGCAGCAGCAGCAGCCGCAGCAGCCATGATGGTTGTCACAACAGCTGCTGTAAATCCAAAGTCCCTTCAGGTTCGATAGAGGTGAATGTTCTGGACATTCACCTTCACTCCCTCTAGAACAGGAATCATTGTGGGGACATGGACGAGAGAGGAGTATGATTCCTCGTCATTTTGATGTACCTGTCCCATCAGAAGCAGAAAGCTGATGTACAAGACATTCCAGAATCCACTGGGGACCATCATTTTCCTGTGGAAAAACACAAACACTACCTCGACCCCAGATTAAGACCGGGTCGGGTCCATGCCATTGATTATCAATGGAATCCCTCCACATGACCTGTGCATAGGGTCGGCCACTAGCATGCCAATGGCATTTGGCTGTGTGTATTATTGTTAACATCCAAAGTTTAAAAATTAAGAATAAAGAGGATATGATTAAGTAGGTCTCATGTAGCAGTATACTCCCCCTTTTTATTTTTAAGTAGATAATTTTTGATGGTGAGATGTGCATGATCCACAGTGCCTTGACCCTTTTTATAATCTGTATTCTGATACAATCCTTATGAAACTTTTAATGTTCCCAATCACTTTAAACCTTTTGTATGTAGTTTTTACATATAGAATTATAGCTGTTAGAATTTTAGGTCTTAACAACCTTGCTTTTTTTTTAGTGAAGATCAAAGTAATCTTAAATTATCTTTTTAGTTTTTAATCTATAAAAGCACATTTAATAAACCCAAATGTATGTTACCTTATAGACCTTATAAGAACACACTTAATAAACCCAAGTGTCACCTTATAGAAACTAAATCAAGATAATTTGAATTTACTTAGCAGTTAATGTTTTAACATTTTGACTTTGTAAATTTATCAGATCTCTCTTCTAACAAACACATTTACGGAGATTAGTTTTATTTATGTTAAATCTATTTTACTCTTTTTTTATTAACTTAGGTTATCCATGAAACCTCAGGATATTACACAAATATAAACCATCTTCTTCCATTGAAGAAAAATCCTAGAAGTACTGAATGAAACACTCTAAACATTTATAGAACATTCTATTGGTTGACCACCTAGAAAACAAATATGTAAGCTAGTACTCTTAAACACATCTTTACTCTTATGTCTAAATGATTTAGATTGAACCTCTTTTTAAATGCTTAAGTCACGTGAATTAAAAGTCATTTGGATCCATTTTCTTTTTTCCTTTTTTAAATCTAATTTTGAGCACTCATCTATAAGCCAATTTGGTACCATATTGAACATACATATAACATACATGTACACAAATACACAGGACAGGTGCACACACACACACACACACACACACACAAAACCCCAACAGGAAACAGATTTTAGAACCTTGCAATAATTGACCTTTTGAATAAAGATAGCAGTAAAAACCATAATCTAAAAAAAAATATTTGTTAGATAAGACTGATTGAAAAATATCTGTAGGTTGAGCTCAAGATCTAAAAAATGAAATGGCCATATTTATTTTAGTAAAAGAGCATGTATACATCTTTTTTACCAGAATTAGAGTTAGTCTGGGCACTGAAGGAATGAGAGCAGGTGAAATCCTCAGGAAGCTGATTTAAAGAATAAAGAAAACCTATATGGGATCTTTCCAATTTTCTTTTTGTGTCCAAATGAAGAGAAAACTCCTTAGGAATTAACTTGGAGCAGCTGGCCTTTCCCTTAGGCCTCACAGTCACTTGAATTTAAAAGTAGCATTTTTTTTTTCAAACCAGTTTAGGCATTAGCTCATGTAATTTGCAATGTAAAAGATGGCTAACTATCTGGTGTCTCTTTTTATCTTCTGGGTAAAGGGGAATGGAAAAGAAACTATCCTTAATGTCAATAATAATCAAGTGATAATTGTTAGGAATTTGAACCTTCGACCTCTAATGCACGCCAGGCAAGCGCTGTTAGCGCTGCAACCTCTGAGCCATCGCTCTGGCCCCCAGGCTCCCAGGAATACTATGCGGCCTGGCAGTTGCCCCCAGGGTTAGAGGAGGATATGGTATGCAGTGAGGGCCGGAGAGAAGGGGACCCACCTTTAGCAGGCCATGGGGCCCATCCAAAGGAGAAAACGCCCCGAGGTGGGGGAGATCCCCAGATTGGACTTGAGCTTCCCTAAGGAGCTGCTCAATTTGGTCCCATGTGTCCCAATCAAATAAATTACTTTCAGGTAGCCAGAGAGCCACCCTAATAATGTGGTCCATTCGGCTTTTGACTGACCATCAGTAAGTTTCAAACCTCTGCTCTTAAGGAGAATTCTTAGGGGGGGAGCAAGGAGTACCACAAAAGGATCAACGAAATAAGGGCTCTTACAGCAAAGAGAAGCCCAAACATTGGAGTCTAAAAGTGTTGAGGTGAGCCAGAGGGCTCCCTGTTGGCTGGCATGGAGAACAGGGGGAAGAGAGAAGGAGCCCAAGAATGCTGAGGTAATTTAAAAAATTCACCTTCAGTAGACATAAGGAGAGATTAAGAGGAAAGAAGGTGGGGCCCTAAGGTCAGGGCGGTGAGCGTACTCACCCGAGCCAGAATTTACTCAATGTCTTCCTGGCGGGCGAAGTCCTGTTGGTGGGAGCGTGAGCAATTCCTCACACGGGTCACCACTTGTCGCTGCCCAGGCGTTCCTGGGCACAGGCGGGGTGATCCGAACCAGCTGGATTCACCCCCACCTGGGGGCTGAATCAGGAGGGTGAGTGCTGGCGGCCAAAATCCCCAGACCCCCTCCCTGGGATCCCTTCCCTCTGGGCCAGGGAAACGAGTCAACCACACACAGCAGATGACAGCTCAGAAATCCATTTATTTTCAAGGCACATGAATTTTCATAGGGAGGGGAGACAGCTAAGGAACCAATGGTGAAGCGGTAGACTGGCTTATCCCACCCAACGAGGGACTGCTATGTTGGTGTTGTCAGCTATCACCAACCAGAAGGTACAGAAAGAAAGATGAAGCAGCCCTCAGGCACAGGCACGTGCTCTTTTTTGCTCATAGTTCATGAAACATGAAAGAGGAGAAGAGGAAGAAGTGTCATGGTGTCCAGCACAGTGTTCTTTTGCACAGTGCCCAACAATGTAGCATTACAAGATAACTAAATAATGAGGCTAGAAAGTTGAAATTATTCTTTGATCAATGGGCTTCAGAATGGAAATATTAATCTTGGCATGGCCATCAGAGATATTCTGTGACCAGGTGCATTGTCAATGAGTAATAACATTTTTTATAAAGCATTTTTTTCTATTTTATTTTTTCTGAGCCATATGTCTCAATATAGGACTGTTATATTTTGGATTATGAATGTCTCCTAAAAATCCATGGCATGAAGTTTTGATCGTCAGCCCGTGATACTATCGAAAAGCAGTATTACGTTTAGGAAGTGGGCCTAGTGGAAACTGATTAAGTCATTGAAGGGGATATAGGGAACCCAGCTCTTCTCTTACTTTTTCTTGGATCCTCAAATGAAATTAGTAGCTACTCTGCCACATTCCTGTCATGAACTAACTGCCGCAAGAGGCCCCAGAACAATGGGACAATCTGTCATACACTGAAATCTCTGAAAATATGAGCCTATAAAACCTTTCTCCTCAAGTTGATTATTGGCAGGATTTTGTCACAATAACAGAAATCAAACTAACGCATAGACTTAAAGTATTTGCTAAAGCATTCAGTAAATAAATATTCTGTTATCCAAACTTTAGCATTCCATTTGTAACTACAGGTAGACTAGATTTAGCCTAACTTTTAATGGCTTAGGACTTTTGGTATGGTAAAAGGGTATGCAAGTATGATTGTCATCCCTATAAAGATAGTCATCTTCTCCTTTGAAACTTGGAAGTCACTTATTGACTTTTCTTCTTCCACTATGAAAGTCTCCAATGGTTTCTACTTCCACTATGACAGTATATGATAAACATTAGCACTTTCTGATTCATCCTGTACTTTTATGTTATAGAGATGAATTCTTTACTTCAACTTCAAGAACCAATCGCTGCTAATTTCAGACTTTTCTGTTATAGCTTCTTTACCTCTGTTAACATTCAGAGAATTGAATATTTATGGCCTTGCTCTGGATTAGGATTTGGATTAGGAGAATACCTCAACTGACTTGACTCTATGTCCTACCACTACATTTTCCATACCAACAAGAACGCTGTCTTGCTTTATTATTATTTGTATGCTCACTTGTGTAACACTTTCAATTTCACTCAAGAACTTTTCCTTCACATTTACAACTTGATCATTGATACAAGAAGACAAGCTTTCAACCCATATTAGCTTTTTTTTTTTTAAGACAGAGTCAGACAGAGAGAGAGAGAGCATCAATTTTATTTATTTTTTCTTCTGGTTTTTATTTTTCAGTTGTGTATGTGCTTTCGAACATGGGTCCTCACACATGCTAGGCAATAGTTGTAACTATTGAGCCACCACTCTAAGGCCCCACATTAGCTTTTTTTCCATTTCTTTTTTCTCTAATTTTTTTGAGAACTAGTCTTGTTGTGCAACCCTAAATGTGTGTTTGGCAACAATAAGACATGCCTCTGATCCTAATTCAAAACCACCCCACATCACCTACACCCTAATCTCTTGACTCTTGACACTTCTACTCTTCTATATTTCCAAAGTGTGTGTGTGTGTGTGTGTGTGCGCGCGCTCACAAGCGCGCTTGCATTTTCCAGAATTAAGTGATTGGGTAAGTATTGTTTGGTTTCTCAGGGGAATGAAGAGTATGCTACATTGTTAATTCCTCCCCTAGATCTGTATCATCCCTCCCTGTACACTCCCTCCTTCCTCTTTCTTCCACCCCTCTTCATATCTATGGTTCCCCTAGATTATACCCTAGATTGACTTTGGTGAGTCTAGTACATGAGCTTGACCTTTCACCCAAGCCTGGGTTTTGCATGAGGATTTGAGAATAAAGAAAAGAACAGGTGTGGTCCAAAAGAGCATATGATGGTCTGAACAAAGTTGATGATTGTGAAGGTGATGACAAATGGCCAGGTATTTATCATATACTCTGAATCAAATCTATGAGATCTCCTAATGTCTTTGTAATATGCGGAAAGTAGAGATTTTAGCCTCATCTACGGGAAAGATATAAGTTCCATTTATTGAGTTGCAAAAGATTTAGACATGTAAATCTGAGATACTAATTGATCATCTATGTGGAATTAAAAAACAAGTTAAATATAGGTTGCTTTGGTTAACAACTGCCCTGTTAACACCTCACACGACCCTGTGAGATCAACAAGTAGTGCACATAGACAGAGGAGAAAAAGTTTCCAGTACTGAGCCTTAGGATGGTGCATGAGGTTTGGTCATGATAAAGAAGAGTTAAGAATGCAGAGAGATAAGCAGCTTCCACTGAGGCACAGAAAAACCCAGAGAATCAGGTTTACAGGAAGCAAATTTTAAAAGCATTTTACGGAAAGACTAATTAGCTTTATCAAATTCTAATGGTATCTTTAAAAATGAGAATTGATAAAAGGCCATTGAATTTCTCAGTGTGAAAAATACTGCTAGTCTCATCTATGTTAGCTTTAGTTGATCAGTAGTCAAGAAAACTTGGAGTAGGTTCAGGAAAGACTATAAATTTCTGGTATATTGATAGGCTACATACTTAATTAAACCTCTGTTGTAAACAGCAGAAACAATTCACAATAAAATATTTTAACTCGTCAAATATTGATGATTATGGGAAAACTACAAGGAATTTCTAGGCTGTAAATGAATGCAGGTGGGAACTCAGGACATAAAGTTGAATGCAACAGTCATGAATTCAGTTCATCTTAAATACTTTAATCAAAGTGAGAAGCCTGAGCTCTTTAAAACTAGAGAAGCAGAAACAGTACCTAGGATCCAGGCAAGGTAGGAAATCACAACCTGTATTTCCTGCATAAAGCAAGGACTTTCAAATGATGCAGGCTTAGTAAGAAGGTAAACGAGAACTAATCTTCCAACTCCACAGAAATACTACCAAATTAGATGACATTTGACAATAGCTGGATTTAAGAGGGAATAATTAATGGAAATTTAGGACCCTATTCAGATATTTTATGGACTTCCATTATCTATTCATAGTAAACTTTTTGTCTAAGAATTTTTAAATTTAGAGTATAATTTCAAGAGATCTTGAACTTATAGCACTGCTAACTGCTTAGTAAAATCAAATGATAAAAACTTAAAGTTCCTTGTGTTCAACTCGAAATACCAAAGAAATGCCCCACCACACGCACCCACACACACACACACACACACACACACACACACACAAAAAACCAGCAAAAATTTCACTTAAACTCAAATCTTATTCACAGCCGTAATAATTCTGCATGTAAAATTGTTGGAAAATGAATAAATAAGAATTTAAAAGAACAAAATTAGAAGTGCACAATGTACTGAGTATAATATAGACAACATAAGATTCAATCATTCATTTGAATGCAGGGTTATCTGCTAATCATGAACCTCACTTATTGTGTAAGTAAAAAAAAAATTGATATCTCTTTAAAGCAACACCAAAATATAGAATGCAAATATTTTGTTGCACTGATCAAAAAATATCACCTTTAAAGCTGGAATGCCAAATTCCATGGTGTATTTTAATGAGTCTTGGGAATCTTCACTTACTGAACATAAGTCTTCACATTTCTAGGGATGAACATGTATTTATGGCAATAAGGTAAAATATGCATACAAATAATAGCTCAGATATAATAAAAGGATCTGTAAATATGCACTAAAGTAGAATAAAAAAAGAAAATTCATGAGAGCAAAAATTCTGAGAGATAATAAAAGGGGGAATTAGGAATAGGAACCTTAAGAGGACAGATGAATATCTTTGCTTCTTTGTAAGTTAGAGAGATGGAACTCACACATAAAATAATGGCAACCAACAACCTTCACTTCATGAAGATGAGATTAAAATCTGCATGCCTATCAGAAAAGTAAAATTAGTCAAAAGCTAATTGTTGCTTATTTTGCCTCTTGTTAAATACAAAACAATTTAAGTGTTCCCAATAAATCACTCTCATATAGATTATAAGCTCCAATTTTAAGATCCACATTTTCTTAGAACTGTGAATTGAAAATTTTGCTTAATACCAGAGCCTTGGCTAGCTACAAATGCCAAAATGCTCCTGGAACAAGAGTTCCCCCCCAAAAAAAAGATCTGAAGGGACATAGGCTCCAACTAAGAATTAATGAGCACACCATTGGAAGTTAATAAAACCAAATGAAAGCTCCTGTACTATAAATAAATGTGAACAGCAGCTTTTGGGCTTTTTAGTTTTTGCTTTTGTTTTGCAAAAGCAGAATTGGTAGGTAAAGAATTTTTATAAAAATATTAATTGGAAAAGATCATTATGTAATTGCAATATATTCATAAAAATAATCTGGAATTTCAATTAAGAGAAGGAATAAGCCTCTATCAAAAATCAAGAAATACTTGAGAAAGAATCATGGAACTTACATAAAATGTATAGCTCAATATTAAAAATTCAATGTAAGAGTTAACATCTTATCAGATACTTTAAAAGCCATGCCTGGTTGCTTGGCTATTTCTAAAGTTGGCCAGTGTGTATAAATGTTATTATCTAATTTTTTATAACTCTATACCTAAATTGGTACAAAATACATTTTTTTTTCAGCAAGAGCTATCTCCTTGGGATTGAATTTACTTGTGTAACATTCCTCTACTAATTAATCTCAAGTATTTTCATCATATATTATGTGACTTTTTAGTGACAGGAACAATATAGATGATAAAATTACATAATATAAATCATATTTATATGCCTCCACAAGCAAACTATTTAATCAAGTGGCCTGTATCTTTTGCCTATATCATTCTGCCAATCATTTATTATGCAGTTCATAAACATCTACAAGTGATTTAAATTATCCCACAGGATGAATACTGGCCTGTTCCTCTTCAAAGGTTCTTTTCTTAATTTATATTCTCCTAAATATTTCATTTCTTAAGCGATTCTTCCTTCTCCTTTGAAAGTGTTATTCATTCTCACTCTTTTTCTACCCTTTTATCACTTCCATCTAAACTTCCTTGGGATAAACATGGATGATACCATTTTTAAAATTATATTACATAAATTTTGACTTTAACCTAAAATTAAAAGTTAAAAAGGGCAAAGAAACCTCACTTTTGTACCTCCAAATTGGATAGCCTCATACATTCCAATTTTTCAATAAAGATACAATTAATAATTTCAATATTTGCCAAAGTTTGTTTTGAAATTTCTTATGCCAATAATATTTTAAAACTTCTTTCCCTGTTTCTCAAGTCCTGGGATCTTTCTTCTTTAGCCACTGAATTGAAAGTAGTTTAAACAACATGAATATGTATGTTGACTAGCAGAACAAGATGTCACATGATTGCTGATTTTTAAGGTGGATTCGATTTCATTAATTCAATGATGTCATAAAAATGTCTCTGGTGCTTTTCATCTTCTGAACTGCCCTATCGATCATAGCTGCCTTTATCCTCTCAGTGGACTTTTTCATTGCCAGATGCTGGTTGACGATAAGAAACAGGACAGCTTGCTCCAGCATGTGAGATACAGAGTGTATGCATGTGAATATATGTACACAGTGTCAGGTCTTTGGACCACACCTTGAATAGTGCTGAAATTCCCCTACTCTTTTATACAGCTAGACCACCAGTAACAAGTGATTTGTTATCATTGGATTGCTTTTCCAAATTAACTGAATTCAGTTATAAATTCAAATTTCAATACTTCCATAATTAAAATCATATCATATTTCATAATCTCAGTTATGCTAACACTCATTAAGCAGATTTCTTAATAATCTTTAAAATTATCTTTTATGCACAATCCCCATTTTTTTCCTGAAGATAAATCCAAATACCTCAATTAGGAAATCCACTCTTCCCTTAGGTTGAAATCCCCAGCAAATAAACTTTAAGAGAATATGGGAAGTTTATTAGCAAATTTTTTAGGACATCACTTTGTGGAAGGATAAGGTGCAAAAATCTGGATTGTGCAGAAGAAAGAGTTGATATAATATAGTTACAATGAAGGCCAATGTCAACCACGTGGAGAGCGTCCTACCCTTGTGTTGTCCAGTATGCTCCTCTGGGAGTAGGACTTAATCTCAAGCTATTCTACTGGATAGCTGAGAGTGAAGGACTACCTACCTGCCCACAACATTCCAATCAGGAGGGGGTGATAATCATTATTCCTGAAGGAAGAATTAGACAGTTGACATTACTTTCTTTTCATTTTAAGAGAGAGAAAGTTTTTTTTTTTAACCTGGTTTTTGCTTTTCCTCCACTTCAGTTGTGTCTGTGGTGCTAGGAATTGAACTAGAGTACATATGCGTGCCAGGGAAGTGCTCCACTGCTGGTCACCTCTCCAGCCCCTGGTTCACATTGCCTTTTATAATTGTCTTCATCCACAATAGTTCATCTTTGGTGTGTATAATAGATACCTTGTTCTTTTCACCAATGAACTCCCCAAAGCAGAGAACAGCAGTGATAGCATCAAAATTCTTAAGGAATTTTTCAATAGTCTTTATTAATGTTTTTAGGTTTTCTATATGTTAAAATGTATGAAACAGTATTTTGGATTTCTTCAACTAATAAATTTGCTGAGTAATATTGTGTTCATACTCTTAACAGAAGGGCCAAGATTTGTATAGAGTTTTTCACAGAACAATGTCTTATATTCAAAATTCTTACAGTTCCACTGTCATTAAAATACTATTTGGAACCATGTATAATTATATGTGTACATGTAAATAAATATAGAAACATTGTGTAACAATTTATGCATGTTATTTAAAATGTACTGAGATGTTATTTATAGTGTACCAACACATGATTTAAACTAATAGCTTAGTTCCTTCGCCAAAACTTGTACCCAAATATCTCTTGATGCATGTAAAACAAAACAAAAGCAAAAAATTCACCACCACAACTGAATAGTCTGACGTACAATTGTATTCTGACTTCTGATTTATAACTCCTATCACTCTATCTATGACCCTTGTTATTAAACTTTCCTCTCTTTGTAATAGAGTGGTTGATAACTATTTATCATGGCCATGTGAAGAATATTATACAGTAGGAAGTTCCTTTAATATATCCACACAATTCAGTCCCATCAACCTCAGTGAAGTAAACTGGGTTATCTTATATTTAAACAGTGGGTGTAGGAATGTGAATAAAATCCATTATGGTATTTATCATGCTAATACTGAGCATTATTGTAGAAGTTTATTTTCACTCCCATGATATCGAGATCTAACAGTTTTGATACACTGTTTACATTTATTTCCTTTTTAAATTCTATATTTTCAAATACTTTACTAGATATTAGTGGAAAAATTACTTTCATCATTAATATTTTAGACAAGTTAAAAAATTGAATTTAGAATCATAGTCACTTTGGAAACACAATTGATCATCATCATTCTTTAACCATATTGGGTTTTCATTATTATTTGTTCCTTTCAAAGCAATAAAATGGATGTACCATTTTTTAAAATAAGAATGCAGGAAAACTGTCTCAATAAGTTTATTCATATGTTAAGATCAAATATGTATGATATTATTATTTACTACATATATGTCTGTGATGAATAATTTTTATCCATTGTTTGATTTATATAGTGGAGTTTTAACTCAAGGTTGCCTTACTACTGAGCTACATGCCCAGTCTTTCCTCTTTTTAAATTTTCATTTTGAGACAGGGTCTTGTTAAATCTGGATAAGGTGTAATGTCATACAACCTAAGTCATTTGTAGAGATGTATTGGGAAGGAGAGGGGGGAGGGATAAGAGTGGGTAATTGGGAGGGGCTCTTGGGGGTAAATCTAATTTTCAGAATTTATATATATATATATGTATATATATATAATTTTGTTAGAAGATTGTTCAACAAATAAATTTATGAATTAAAAAATGTTATTGAGGCTGAACTTGAACTTGTGCTTTATCTGCCTCTGTCTCCAAATGACTGGAAATATAGACATGCACTATCATGCTCAACTAATTTTCATCCTTTCTTAAATAAATATTCTAGTATTTTATTTAGAAACAACATTTATAAGACTAATGAATGCCATTACCTTTGCAGCATGATAACAAATATTGTATCCATCCATATATGTAAGACACAGATTATGTGTTTAGATTAAAATGCTACTATCTGTGGTACTCCTGTTGAAATGCTTTGTCAACTTTTCTGTAACTTATAAGGTGTTGAAAGTGTAATTAGAGTAATAATTTTTACTGTGCTGTCCTTTGTGAGAAAAATATTATGAAAGAGTGAACAGATCAAAGGATCAGCATAGTTTTTTTGAATTATTACTATTTCCAACTTAAAATTGGATAGCATGAATTTTATAGAATTCTATCATATTGAATATTTTTATATAAAATCAAATATAGGATAGCAAAATCAAGTGCAGTACTCAGAGAATCTCATACTGTAGTACCCACTGTGTTCAGTATTCTCTGTGTTGAACATATTTCTATTCTGCTCTGCTGAGTGGGACAATGCTGGAGGAAAAATGTAAACACCACAAGGACATATACATATGTAGTAAACTATAAATTATAATTTCCACTATATTGGATTTTAAATCAACATTTTAATCTTAGTCTGCTTTACAGGAATATTATTGCAAGCAACCCAAACACATCTAAATTAACAGTAGAAATGCATCTTAAAAATTCATGCTCTACAAAGAAGTAAAATCATGGCAATCATCCTCCTGAAGAGTATGAACATGGGAAGTTCTCAGCAGAAAAATAATTCTGTCTCATATTTTACTATGAAAATGACATTCTATTCTTATTTCATGGCACAAATGGCACAAAAAGTTCATATCTTTGACTCTTTTCCACTCAATGACTATCTTCTTTGGAGTTAAGTGTTTTTTGGTGTCTAAGTAAGTGCTGCTAAAGATAAGAGAGGGCAAGTAGCAGCCTCCTATTTCTTTGAATACTTATACAATCGAAGGTAGCCTCATTTGTTTGTTTTTCCATACCAATTTATCATTTTCAACTCATTATGCATCTTAATAATTGCTAGTTCATTTACCTTTACTGAGACATTTGCTTATTATATTTCTCTTTGATTGCTCAACTATTTTCAGAGAGTAAGAGTAAGGAAAGAAGAAACGTAAGAATCGTGGAAACCGATATAAAAACAGGAAAATAACATGTTTAGTGTATGATTTTTTTAAGAAAAAAGATAAATATGTCAAAATATCAGACTGTTTTGAAATATGTGAATTAGCTGATGGTAAAACAGAATGTCATTATGTTTGTAATCAAAGGAAAAGAGAAGAAAAGCAAAATAATTTACAATTAGGAACTGTTTTCTTCCATGTACTATTTAAGGTCATAAATATAACCCTCACCCAGATTTAATCCTCATAACTAATCTGTAAAGAACTTTCTAATTTTAAACAATGATATTTGAAATCCACAGTAATTAAATAACTTTAGATTAGTAAGCTATTATCCAAACATAAATATTTTTAATTTTAATTTTTTTACCTTTCCATGTTCATAGATCCAACATTACATTTAAGAACATTAAAAATAGTAAATTAATGTGTTGCAAAGTTTTTCTATGAAATTCTGAAACTGGTAGCAATGAGTTAAGATTCAGAACACTGGAAAACATTCATTAAAAAATGAAAGATTAAATAAGTAAAAATAAATGAGATAATTTATTCACTGAATTTATCCGCAAATTTCTAAAATTCTGTCTAAAAATAATTTATTTGTTACCCTTCAAGAATAATCTGGAAATTTGAGGTTATAATGTAATTTTAGGGACTTCTTTGGAAAATATTCACATTTTAATTGCTATCCATATTTTCCTGTCAACAAATGTCTGAATATATACATATATATTTCTGTACACTCATTATTTTCAAACTAGATGTTTAAATTTTTCTCTTTTAGCATTGCTGGGTTAGAGAAGTGGAATCATAAATGTTCACTCAATTTTTGTCTCATTGTTCCCTTTTCACTCCCTCTTTAGGTAAATTGCACATTTAGCAGTAAACAGAGGAGAAAATATGATACTAATGTGAAAGTGGTTCCTAATAACATGATTTGCTCACAGTCTCATTATTTCATGAATAATAATGAAAGCTCATTTAAACTTAATGCCCAGGCAATTTCTTTGAATATCCACACCAATAGCTTTAGAAATTCAATGGTCTCAAGTCTGAGGTGAGGATCTCTATGAAAATTTAGGAAGATTTCAGTTCACTGAACAAACATTAAGGGAAAAAAGGTCTTTGGAAAAGATTTCCAGGACCACAAATGAAAGTTCAGTTTAATTCACAATAAATAGAAATACTTTAAATTTCTATATACTTCCAGTATCTCGATGTATAATGTACTAAACAACTTATTTACACTTATTATGCATGAAATAATATATATTCTTTTGTTATCATAAAAATTGCATTTACAATTAAACAGACCTTTTTATTTGGTGGCAATTTTTATTATTGATGCTCCAAACAGGTGAAACAGTATAGCTTTTGATACATTTATATTTCCTCCGTAGCCTGCCCTTACAGATTAATTTCATATTCTACACAAGTACAATAAACACCATGCATAATTTTTTCCATATTTTTCTCTACTCTTGGCCTAAGGGAAATATGGACTTATAATTTATATTGAAGACCTTCCTAATCAATAAAGATTCTTATATTATGGGTGATGTTTCTGGAACTGGAATGATAATTATTATCATTGCTTTGACTTCTCAAAGTCCTAGTAAGAACAGATAAAAATAAAAATATATTACAAATACAGAATCCAAAATAATAAGCACCAAAATAATGGGAGTAAGTGATGCACTGCCTGAAGGTAGTTGTAAAGGCAATTGTGATTTGAACTAAATAAATGTTCATTTGTCTTTCCCAGTGTATTATCATGCCATGCCCATTCCAATCCAGCCTCCCTCATGACTTGAATGTTCTTTGGATCATCCACCAGGATCATGCTATCACAATTTCTCTTCAAGTTTTAATTATGTGCTTAATAGTTATTGAATATTTTAGAAGGGATTGTAGATATTAATAAAAAATAATGCAAATGTGTATCCTCATCCTAGTTATGCATGGAAATAGAGGCAAATGATAAAATGTGCTGAGCATAATAATAGCTCAGTATTAAGTATTTTGGTAGAAAAGTAAAAAGTGCTATAAAAGAAAATAATAGCTTTGCAATTTAAAAATTTATAGAAATGAGGTTTGAATTTTTCCACAAGTGGGAGAAGAAGAAAGAGCATCCAGGCAGAGGGAACAGCAAATACAAACACCCTGAGGTTAAAAAATACTTGAAACTGTGCCAGTGTGGTTTGTGCATAATCAATGAAGCTTAGAATGACATGGAACAAGGTTTGAAATGTAAGCTCACTAAATCATTTTAATGAAGAACACTGAGAATGAAGGGAAGGAACACAGGTTTGTCTCTAAGGGAAATGAAGAGCAGCATGTGACTGATGAACCACATAATCAGATTCATATTTAAAAGCATTGAAATTATTGATTAGTGGCAAAGTTTGCCATTCCTAGCATGGTCCATAGAGCAATTACAGTAGCATCGACCAGGAGCTTGTGAGAAATGCAAATCTTTGACACCATTGCAGTCCTAATGAACCGAAATCTGCTATTAAAATCTACTATTTGCCTCTGAACATTCCTGTCATTTTTATTATTGGCGTTGTGCTTTATTATTTTTTTAATTTTTGAATAATCATACAAGTTTTTAACAAAATAATATAAAATGTGTATAGATCTGGATATTACAATTACCCCCAGGAGTGCCCCCCCCAATTACCCACCCTTATCCCTCCCTTCCCCTTCCCACAATATCTCTAAAAAAGGACTATATTGTATAGCATTACATCTTATCTGGATTTAACACATGATAATAGACCAACTTTCTCACTGGGTCTAGTCCCAACCTCCACAGATGAGTGGAGACAATCGACCATTAGTTCTCTGGGTTAAGCTGATTTTACTCAGCATAATTTCTTCCATAGCCATCCATTTACCTTCAAAGGCTGCAATATCATTTTTTCTAATTGCTGTGTAAAATTCCATGGTATAAATGTACCAGTTTTTGGATCCATTCATCCAGTGAGGGACATCTGGGTTGTTTCCATAGTCTAGCAATAGTAAATTGTGCTGCTATGAACATAGATATTGCTGTGCTAACTGGAGATTTCAGAGGACACCTCATATCCAAACCACAGCAGTGCCATATCATGTATTTCATTTTCCTTCTTGACTTCATCCTTGTCTCCTGGAGTATGTTTTCAAATTATTGCTTCAGAAAGAGTTCAGTGTATAAATCTTCAGAATCTTTGCATAATCAACTTATGGCTGCCTTTAGAATTCAAGGTTTAAAAACTAGTTTTAATTAAAACTTTAATGATATTTACCTGTTGTTCTAAAATCTGTTTCATGATTAGCATAATGGAAATATGAACTTTGCTCCACTGTAAATGAGATTTAATTTTTAAAAAATTCTCCACCTTTTCTCTGGAATAATTTAAAAATCTTTCTTTATATTTTGTGTTACTGTATGATGCTCATAGAATTTTTCTCAGTATCAAGTTTTTATTTTCCTTTCAATTTTATTGGTTCATTTCTCTTTTCTGAACACACTAATTTATTGAATCTTGGACATATAAATTTTTATTTCACATACTTCTTCATTATTTTTGTGTTTGTGTGAGAAACAAAACAGCCTCTTTTATCCAGGATATGGTCTGATACTAACAGATAGGCTTTGGTGTTAGAAGCTTCCCTCTTGCTCATAGTTAGGTCACATCATTTTTCCATGGACATAATACACACACCAACATTAGATAAGATCATTCTGAAAGCAGGATAAGGAGAGTCTAAAACAAAGTCAGTATTTAATCTGTGATTTATTAACATCCCTCTCTCTCAGCTATCATGAGTTACGGCTTCTTCTTTACCATACACAGTATTAGTCTTCATCTCCTATGCCCTCCTTATGGAAAAAATGTATTGAAATACTCATAGAGCATCTATTCCTTTCCAGTAGCATCCAACTCAAAGAGAACCCTAATTTTCCTACGTTCTTTCCAAAATTAACTTGTAGAAAACCAAATCCAACAATAGGTTATTTTTAATGACCTCTTACTGAGATTACCCCATCATGTGTTCTTTCTGTGTACTTAGTAATACACCCAACACACTCATCTCTAAGTGGGTTCCTAGATGTCATTAGCTGAATGGTATTCACAGAAGTAGTCTTTTAAAATGAGTAGTAGATGCTTTCACTTCACTTTCTAAATTGTAAATTGAAAGTAAATTAAATTAATTGAACTAGGATTTTTTTAACTTTGTTGTAAATTATTTTCACTACACACTTTTTCAGTGATGCATGACAATCCTTTATTAACCAAAGAATATATACCCTTTTTAGTTTAGTCTCATGCTGAAGATACTGGTAGATCATATATGCATTCTCATAAAAAACACAAGTATTAATTCTCTGTTCCAGTGTTCTTACTTCAAGGTTGTCGAATATGGTTGCTATTTACAGATGTTCAGGGGGCAAATGACTCACGTCAGGGGGATTTTGAGGGCTTTTGTTTGTTGGTAACAATGAACATTCAGCACTAAAAAAGTTCTGAAGAAAGATTATTGAGAGAGAGATTCTGTAAGATAATAGCACATAGCGAGAACTTCTCCTCTTTAAGTATTAATCCTGTTGACAGATGAGGTGTAGGTACATATACATCAACTCGTGGTAACTTTAACTCAGGAAATACTTTATGTACCTTTGATTCCAATTTGCTAATCGCACCTATATACTATATATAAAAACATATTATATAGTATAAATATATATGCATGTATAAATACATACTTATATGTGTTATATATATTGTGTGTATATAAATATATAAATGTATATATTCAAAATAGTTTATAATTAATCAGATAATACATTTATGGAAAAAAGAATCTCTGTTTACAGCCTTTTTTTATTAGTTCAACATAGTCTTACATATTGGAGGGAATTGTTGTTACATATTCATGCATACATGGATATTGGCATAGTGAGGTAGTAAGTTTATACCAATCCTATACCAGCATCTATTGCTCTTCATCCATTCCCCAAACTCATATCTCCTCTGTAGTCCCACCATAGTATAGTTTGAAATACGTACATACGTACACACACACACACACACACACACACATACACGTATAATAATTATTGACAATTCTGAGTGTCTCTGTCTGCCTGTGGGAGTTGAGTATTTCCCATTATATTTGTAACTCTTCCTCCCCTTCCTGCCTCCCTCCCTTCTCCCCCCACCTTCATACTTATGGTTCCCTCAGCTTATGTGGAGTTTCAACTATGGTGAGTTTGTTTCTTAAACTCAGCTGACTATCATCCTGTTGCAGGTTTTACACTTGCTTCCAAATATGAGAGAAAACATTTGGCCCTTGAGTCTCTGAGTTAGGGATATTTCATTCAAAAATTTTTTTTCCGTCTCCATCCATTTGGCTGCAAATGCCATGATATTGCTTTCTCTAATAGTGGAGTAGAACTCCATTGTGCATATATACCACAATTTTTTAATCCATTCATCTGCTGAGGGGCATATCAGTTGGTTCCATGGGTTAGCTATGATAAATTGAGCTGATGTAAACATTGATGTAGCTATGTCACTGTTGTATGCTGATTCTAGCTCTTTTGAGAAAGTACCTAGGGGTGGGAAAGCTGGGTCATAAGATAGTTCCATCCCTCATTTTTTGAGAAGTCTCCACATTGCTTTCCAGAGTGGCTGTGCGAACTTGCAGTCCCACCAACAGTGTGTTAGTGTTATTTTCTTCCCACAACCACTCCAGCATCTATTATTGTTTATATTTTTCATTTTTGCCACTCTGACTGGAGTGAGGTGGAATCTCAATGAAGTTTTGAGTTGCATTTCTCTGGTTACTAGTGATGTAGAACATTTTCTCATGTATTTATTGACTTTCTGGACTTTCTTTGTTGAAAAATTTGTTTAGTTCCCTAGTCCATTTATTGATTGGATCACTTGGGTCTTGGTGTTCAGTTTTGTGAGTTCTTTGTATATTTTGGATATTAGTCCTCTGTCACAGGCATAGTATGCAAAAGTTCTCTCCCATTCTGTAGGTTCTCTCTTGATGCATTTGACTAAATGTTTAGCTGAGCAGAGGCTTTTCAGTTGAATGGCATACCACTTGTTGATTTTTGGCTTTAATTCTTTTGCTTTGGAAGTCTTTTGTTAAGGAAGGAAGTGCCTACACCAATGTCATGGAGTGTTGATTCTATTTTTTCACCTAGCAATTGTATAGATACTGGTTTGACTCCTAATTCTTTGATCAATTTCAATTTGATTCTTTAGTGATAAGGGTGAGTGATAAGGATCTAGTTTCAGTTGTCTACATATGGCTGTCCATTTTGTCCAGAATGTTTTTTGAACAGGTTGTCTTTCCTCCACATTAAATTTATGCTTTCTTTGTCAAATATCAAATGGTTAAAGAATTGTGGATTTGTCTCAATATGTTCTATTCTGTTCCATTGATCTTCATGTCTGTTTTGATACCAATACTATGCTTACAGCCCTATTGAAGACCAATATTTAGAAAATAGTTTATTCCTAATATTGGGATACTGAATGGCATTTTTAATTGGAATTTTAAAATAGAAGTTTATAAATTATAGTACTTCTGTAATTAGTGGTATTAATACCCATTATTTTTATTATTAAATATGTGACTCTACGCTACCTGTATTAAAGAAACTTTTTTCTCCTTCAGATTTATTGCACAGAATAGTATTCAAATCTTAAAGGAGCAACAAAAATCTCTGGCTTAGTGATATATTATCTACTGCTGACTTTCTAATTGAATGTTTCAGTGGATGATCCTTTCTATTTAGGGGGATTTAATTTCATCTCTTCAGTGATTAATTAGCATGATTATTGACATAAATCTCTAAGGAAGCAATATTTTTGTAAATCATATTGTTTATATACATGTACATTGTGGTAAAAGAATGTGCTCAGTATATTTGGGAAACTAAAAACAGGAGATTTAGAAATCAATAATGTCTTTTGCATTCTGTAATGTTAATGAGAGATATTTTAACATTTTTAAAATATATGTTTTTCTTTCTGTGATTAGATCTCTAAACCTCTGCAACATGGTATGGGACTGATTGTAAATTCACAAATTGCTACATTAGTTTCATAGGGTAAGAAAGGATGATCATTTGACCCATTTTACAAATCATGCTTGTAAAATATTAGTAATTTTTGTCTCTTTAGACAACTATATATATATATATATATCAAATCATAGTAAATATACTATGATTTGAGTGTCCCTTACAAAACTCATGTTGAAATTTGATTTCTATTGAATTGTATTAAGAAATGTGATATTGCTGGGCATGATAGTACATACCTGTAATTCCAAGGGACTTGAGAGCCTGAGCCAGGAGGATTATAAATTCAAGATCACCCTCTGCAATTTAGCAAGACCATGCTTCAAATCAAAACAACAACAAAAGAAAGACTATGGATGTAGTTCAGTGGCATAGTACCCCCGGATTCAATATTCAATTTAAAAAAAATAAATAAATACATGACTGATTTTCTTTTCTAGGTACCTGGGAGTCAGTTACTCATGCCAGCAGAGGATTCCTGATGAAAGTGTATATACATCTGCACAATTTTTTCAATGCCTCTTGATTGTTGACATGCCCTTTAGCCATGCTATGATATAGCAAGACTCTTACCAGATATGGTAACTTGTCTTGTACTCTCAGGTTCCATGACTTTCTATTATTTATAATCTTGTCTGTAGTGTTTTGCTATAGCAGTAGAAAAGCACATTACACATCAATATAGCTACATTTGAACAAACAAATGAATTGCAAGTTGATCTAGTCTGTGTCCAATTTGTGAGTATCCATTCTTTATCTAACATTTGTCTAGATACAATAAATTCAAAGGAAGAGAAAAGATGCAGTTTATGTGCTTTCAGATCTTACACTCTGCTAGGAAAAAAAAAAAGAAAAATCAGCACATTGGAGCAAAAGTAGCATGGAAGAACTAAAATTTAATCTAAGAGCCAACAATCAAACTGAGTTGAAAGGGATAAGTAACTTTTTCCTGGTAAATTTTATGTAAGTGAAAGAAAGGTTCCATCAAAGAAAATATGAAGGTTCATATTCTGCAGAAAATTCAACACATGCTAAATCGATAAGTAGTGGTGTTTTGATAAAGTCAATTTGGTAATGTTACGAAAGGTGAGAAAGGAGTTTGAAGATGAGGACTTTCCAGATAGTGAAGATGATATAGAGCAGGAAAAGGAAAAGCCAATAAATCATTTTATAAACAAATTTGATACAATCTGCTTTATGGTTTTAAAGATGACATTGAGTATTGGATAAATTACACATTGACAGTGAACAAAACATGGTCTAGAGAGATATATACTGTTAGTAAAGAAATGATGGAGAAAGGAGTAAGGACAAAGAGCTCTGCTTGATTTCAAAACATATAAGAAATATTCTCAGTAAAGTCAGATCATGAATGAATAGATGGATAGTGAAGCCCAAAAGAATATTTTAAAACTCTATCCATTAACAATCAAATTGATGCTATTTTGACAGTAGAAAGTCATCTGGAATCTGGAAACAGTGATGTTCTCAGGATTTAGGAATGAACAATACGTAAACTTGTGCCAACACTTAATGAAACAAGTATGACATGCAAAGAGAAGATCTAATGGTTATGTGGAGCTACCCACAGAAGAATCTGTGAACAAATATATTACAAAGTGGAAAGAAAACCCAAAGTGCGAGATGTTGATTGTGTAGAAGCAACTAAGGAAGGGAAACTCGGGAAAGTGTGTGCAGTAAACGATGTCAAATACTAAGGAGAAGACAAGAAAGTTGCACATTAACTAATGGTTGCATTCTCAAAAACATGATCTTGAGTCAGGGTGGCCAGAATTAGAATATACACAGCATGATTCCATTTATATGAATTTCTGTGACAGAGTAGGTAAAATGAATATATGATTTATAATAGAAATCAAATATGATTTTATATTCACTAATCTATCAATGGATATTTTGATTGTGTCCATATCTTGTCTATTCTGGATAATGCAATATTTCTTAGTTAAAAACATGATACTATGTAGTAAAATTTTACAGGAGAAAGAACTCATGTTAAGCATTCTTACCACACAAAAAGAAAGGCACATAGGAAAATTTTGGAAATAATGGCTATATTTACTAACTTTGTTGTGCTTACAGTGTACACATGCATGCATTAAGTTCAAACTGACCAAACTGTATGCAATTCATGTCATTCTTTTGTATATCAAGTATGCCTCCATAAAGCTGTGACCCTGTGACACACAGAGACTTGGGGAGGGGGAGACAGAGCACAAATTATTTCTATGAGAAATTAAAGAAATAAAGTTACTATACTAAAGGATGATAAAAATGTTATAAATTAGGGCCAACAAATTTGTTAGCCTAAATTAAGTGGACCAATTACTACAAAGAAAACAAAGAAACAATCTTCTGAAATGTACACAAGAATAAAAAGGTAATTTTAATAGGTCTGTTTCTACTAAAGAAATTAAATCAGTACTTAATCATGTTCCAAACCCAAAACTGCAGGCTCTCTGGTGATATCTCATAATCAAATTGCTTGTAATATCTTCCAGCAGACAGAGGCAGGAGAAATACTTCTTGAACTGTTCTTTGAAGTCAGCATTACTCAACACAAAAACAGAAACACACACACACACACACACACACACACACAGGAAAAGTAAACTAGAGACCAATATCTTTGTGAACACAGAATCATATCTTCCCAGAAAATAATTAGCAAATGGAATATAGTGATATAAAAAAGAATTATAATCTGAAACCAAAGACAAACAAACAAACATAATTATTACCATATCCAGGTGGAATTTAATTCAAGTATGTAAAACTGATTCTATATTTGAAAATCAAGTGATGTTATTTATAACATCCAAAGGCTAAAACTGTATCAGTAGATGTAGAAAGAGCATTTGATAATACGCAGTCACCACTTACTAACTTCAAATAAAATGGAACTTTGTTTACTTGCATGGAGAACAGTATCACGACTGTAATGAAACTCAAGCAGAATACTGAAAAATAAGATGTTTTCCAATTAAGATCCAATAAAAGGAAACAAAGTTATCTCTCACCACTTCTTTTCAACATCATAAAGTAAAATTTCTGCTTTTCAAAAGACAAAAATCAAGAGAATGAGATGAAAAGCAGCAACAGGGTTATTTTCTAAAATATAACTCTTAAAATTGAACCGTAGGAATAAAAGTGGTGGAATTAAAAATGATCAAAAGACTTAATCATGAAAAAGACATACAATTATTAGAATAATCAAAATCCATAATAGTATCATGAACTGCAGGTAAGGATGGGGGATCAGAACTCTTATTCATTGCTGGTGAAGATACAACATGGCAAACAAAATTTGAATATATTGATAAATATTTTGGTTGTTTGCCAGAAACCCACAAATGAACTAAGTATAAGATGTGGCAACCACACTCCTGGGTGTTTACTCAAAGTAATTGAAAGTTATGTTCACATGAAAACTGCACAAACAGGCTTATATATGTTTTATTCACAATTTCTAAAGTTGGAAGCTTCAATAAGTGAATGTATTAATCAATGGTGGTATGTCCATACAATGAAATATTTTTCAGAAGTAAAATGGAATAAGCTATGAAGCCATGTGAAGAAATGGAAGAATATTAAGGGATATTCCTAAATGAAAGAAACTGATCTTAAAAGTGTACATACTGTGTTATACCAGCTCTTTAGCATTCTGGAAAAGAAAGCTATAAAAACAGTAAAAAGGATTGGTAATTTTCAGGGGTTAGAAAATATGGATGACTAAGTAGCAAACAGATGTTTCAAGTAACGAACTATTCTGTGTGACACAATATTGGTAGATATAAACTATGGACTATTATGATAATTTGTGAATGTTGCTTCACTGATTTTAATAGATGTGTACAGGATAGTGGGTGAGTCTGTGTTTTTGTGGAGGGAGGGAGATGTAGAAACTGCATTTTTAGCTCAATGTTGTTGCAAAACTAAAACTTCTCCAAAGAATAAAATTTATTGATTTTTTAAAATAGTGATTGCTTTATAGAAAAAGCGAATGAAATGACAAAAAATATTTTTTTTTTTTTGGGTTTCAAAGTTTTAGGTTTTTATTGTTGTATGCTTGTTTTTTTATTTTTTTATTTTGTTAAAATCTTACAAGATTTTAACAAAAAAATATAAAACGTGTATAAAATATGCATATATTCTGGATATTGCAATTATCCCCAGGAGTGCCCCCCCAATTACCCTCCCTTATCCCTCCCTTCCCCTTCCCATCATAACTCTAAAAAAAGTATTAGATTGTAAAGCATTACATCTTATCTGGATTTAACTCATGCTACTAGACCAACTTTCTCATTGTCCAGGGTCTAGACCCCACCTCCACAGATGAGTGGAGACAATCGACCCTTAGATCTCTGGGTTAAGCTGATTTTACTCATCATGATCTCTTCCATAACCATCCATTTACCCTCGAA
>PVKS010008558.1:42500-67785 GCA_004027875.1 Aplodontia rufa | reverse complement strand
TCCAGATAAGATGTAATGCTTTATAATCTAATATCTTTTTTTAGAGTTATAAAGGGAAAGGGAAGGGAGGGATAAGGGAGGGTAATTGGGGGGGCACTCCTGGAGATAATTGCAATATCCAGAATATTTACACATTTTATACACATTTTATATTATTTTGTTAAAATCGTGTAAGGTTGTTCAAAAAATAAAAAAAAAAACAACATGTTGCTGTGTTTTTACTTTAATTCCCTGGAAAGAACATAAAATCACTTCAGTCTCTAGTGATATCTTTAAGCTATACTATTGTAACTTTAAATTGGGAATGGTTTGGGGTGGATGGAAGTATGTATGGATTGGTTACTCTCATCTGCTGGACCCAATATAAGAAGCAGCCAGTGTCTGCCCTGGCTTTTGTTGGAGCAATTCATGCCACCCATGAAAAACTCTTTCCCAACTACAGAATCCACATGTAATGTTTTTATGTTGCTATAAAAAATTATACAATATCTGATGTCAGCAAAACGTTGGAATAGGACTCTCTCTCTAGTCCTCATCCTCCCATTATCCACTCACAAAAGTACCTTGACAAAAGCTTAGGAAACCAGGAGAAAGATTATAGCTCCTAGGTATAGCACAGACATAAGAATAAACAGATTGAAGAGGTAGAAAGGACCAATCCTAAACCAACCCCTGTGGCCTAAGACTTCGGGCCTATGTCAGCACCAAGCTGCATTCTAGGCTTCAAACACCAGGAGGACAACACAAACATAACATCTGTGTCTTCTAAGTGTTAGTTAGGATAGGACCATGCCAGTGCCAGATCAACCTCTGTGAATCCAAATTTCAGACTGGTCCCTGTGGATCCAGGCTCCAGGACCATATGCATGGACCCAATCAACAAGTATACCTCAGTGAGCCCAGGCTTCAGGCCCAATCCAGGCTTGCCCACATGCTAACTCAAGCAGTAGGTCAGTCTGCCCAAGGACTATAGCAGCAAGTCTATCCTTGGACCACACTAGAAAGCCTGCCCAAAATCTTTGGACAGTATGACTAGTAAAAGACTTTCTGTGAAACCTGGAATAATTTCCAACTTCCTCAGTGTAGGGACATCAATATAAAGCAACAAGAAGCATGAAAAACCAAGGAGACAGGATACTACCAAAGAACACAATAAAAGAAATGGAGATATATGAACAGCCTGACAAAAAATTCAAAATAAATAAGGAAGCTCAGTGAACTTGGAAGAAATTTAGAGAAACAATCAGTTGAATTGAGAAGATAACACTGTTTAAAATCAGAAATTAATCACAGAAATTGCAATTATTAAAAAAATCAAACATTCTGGAGTTGAGAAAAGCAATAAATGAGAAAAGAAATCAAGCAGAAGAAAAAAAATCTGAACTTAAAGATAGGATATTCAAAATATATAGTCAGGAATAAAAGAATAAAAGGAATGAAGAAAGCTTATAATATTAGTGGAGCAGCATCAAAAGAGTAAATGTTTTAGTTATAGGTATTTACAAAATAGAAGAGAAAGATAAAGGGATAGAAAGAGTATTTAAGGAAATAATAGCAGAAAGCTTTCCAAATTTGAAGAAAGATAAAAAAGTATAAGAAGGTCAAAGACAAACTGATACTTACAAATCATTCCATCCAACAGCCACAGAATGTACATTCATCTCAAGTTCACACAGAACATTCTCTAGGATGGATCATATGTTAATATATTGGGGCACATGCAAGTCTTAATGAATTTAAGAAGTTTTAAATCATTCCAAGCATATTTTCTCAGTTACAAAACCATTAAAATAGGAATAAGAGGAATTTCAGAAAATTCACAAATGCATTCAAATTAAACAGCACACTCCCAAATAACTAACATGACAATAAAGATATTAAGAGAAGTTTTAAAAAAATACCTTGAGACAACCTACTAAGACCAAAATATAAACACAGCATACCAAAACTCAGTTCAGGAGGACATTTTAAGGCAATAAGGACCTACATCATAAAAGGAGAAAGATTTCCAAAGAAATAACCTCATGTTACACTTCAAGAAATTAGGAAAATAACCACAAACTATGCCAAAAGCTAGCATAAGAATGGAATAATAAAAAAATCAGTTCTGAAATAGACTATATAAAACAATAGAAAAGATAAATGAAACTAGGAATTTTTTTTAAGACAGAGAAGGATTTGAGAGATAGAAAGAGGGAATCAACTCCATTTAGTTTTTACATGTGGCTTTCATTGCTGGGACACTTCTTTGTTTCGGTGCTGATGGGGTTTGAACTTGGTTCCTTGTGCTTGCCAGGCAAGTGCCACAAGTGCTGAGCCACCACTCCAGCCCAGAATTGGTTTTTTGAAAAGATAAAAAGAACAAACCTTTAGTTACCAAAAAGAAAAAAGAAAAAGAAAAAAAATCCCTGAAATCAGAAATGAAGAGGAAACATTGGAAACAATACACTGATAACAAAGAAATACAAAGGATCACAATAGACTACTATCAATAATTATGTAATAGATAAATTGGATAGCATAGATGAAATGAAAAAAATTCTTATAAAATATAACCTACCAAGTCTGAAATATAAAAAAACGACAACATCTGAATGGACCAATAATGAGTAAAGGGATTGAATCAGTAATAAAACATATCCCATCAAATAACAGCTGAGGGCTTGATGATTTCACTGCTTAATTCTACCAGACTTTATAGAAGGGATAAATATTAATTCTTCTCAAGCTTTTCTAAAAAAAGTTGAAGAAAAGAAAATAGCTCCAAATTCATTTTGTGAAGTTAACATCATTCTGACAAGAAAGCCAGAGAAAGACACCACAAGAAAAGACAACAAAGGGCCAATATCCCATTAGAAACAAATATTAACAGAATACTAGCAAAGTGAATTCAATAGTACATTAAAAGGATCATTCACCATGATCAAGTGAGGTTTATCCCAGGGATGAAAGGATGTTTTAATATATGCAAATCTGTGAATGTGATATACCATATCAACAGAATGAAAGACAAAAGCCATATGATTACCTTAATAAATGCAGAAAATCATGGTATAAAATTCAATATCCTTTCGTGATAATAAACTCTTAACAACTTAGATATAAGAGGAATGTAATTCAGCATAATAAAGGCCATATGCGACAAAGGCACAGCTAATGCTATATACAATGATGAAAAGTTTAAAGATTTTCTACTAAGATCAGGAACAAAACAAGGATTCTACTCTTACTACTTTGTTCAACATAGTACTGGAAATGCTAACCAGAGAAATTAGGCAACAGAAAAAAACGAAAAGGTATCCAATTTGAACTTTAAAATCCAAAGAAGACAAGTTTCCTCATTTTGTTGGTTGGTTCTCAATGTACAGTGACTTCTATTTAATTTTTTAGCATCCAAACACTGTGTCCCAACATGCTGTAAACCCTGTATTTCCAGAAATGTCACTGAGATAGTAGGCCATATGAACTACTGTCATCTGGCTCTCACAGGTCTTACCAAGGTATTTAAAAAATATTACCTAGCAATCTTGAAGCATAATGCAATTAAAATATAATCTGTATAGAATCATGAAACATCACAATATTTAAAGTTTAAATTGTAGTAGGGAAGGGAGAGTTGATGGAATTTTTCAGGCCAGTTGGTTATGTGTTTAAGTCTTACCAGGAGGAAGACTATTAGACAAATTGCCTCTGGATTTTTCTGCTTATTTGGATAGAGAAAGGGGGCTACATGCAATTGCCAAAGAAATTATACTTGGAATAGTTATGGAACCATATCTGGAACAGATTATTCAATAAAAAGTCTGATTATATTTTATGTACTGCATCACTATTCCCTAAGTCCCATATTTATTTCTAACTTATCAAACAGGAGAGCTAAATAGGGATGTCATAAGAATGTTCTACCTATCCTATTTATCTTTGATGGAACCACTATTCTTAGTGATTTTCCTAGTAATATGTGTTTTATAATTTATCATTTTGGTAGACATAAGGAACTCTGGAAATTTCTACTAAATTACTAATAGGTCATATTACTTTATCCCTGGGTCAAGAATCTACTCTGGGGATTCTTCCAGTTGTTAGGAAACCTGTGCTCCAACTAGACACCAGGATCTAGAGAAATAACCATAGTAAGATTTGGGATCCCACAGTGCTATTCTAATTTTGGAATGGGACAATTTTGTAAAAGATCCCTGTGAGCTTCCCTCTGGTTCATGGGACTTATTTGTATTTTGTCTCTCTAGGAACTATTGTTGTCTCAGAGCCAATACTTAGTAGTTTTTGAAGTTTAGGCATTTACATTTTATAAATGTCGTTATCCTATAAAGGCTGTGGGTCCTTTGGGAAAAGTAAGGAGGTACTTCCTCAAGAGTGCTTGGCTTCCCCTTTGTTTAAGTGTCTGCAAGTCTGTGGTTGCACTTAGGTACTGAAATTTTCATGGAGATTATGACTTCGGTTTGCGGTAGCTCAAGTCATGTGTTTGTCTCCCAGGACTAGAATTTATTCTGTTGAGCACATCAAGTAGGTTGTTAGTGGGTTGCTCATTGCATTTAGAAGCTCATCACATAATTAGTTACCTATAGGCTCAGATCCTGGAGTTCCAGACTATTCTGATTAGCTACTGCCCTTGATGCCTACTATACCAATCATTTTAATTTTATTTTAGGCAATTAAATACCACTAGTTGATCTTTGCTAAACTGGGATTCTGGCACAACTGTAAAGTCATGGAATCATTTCTGTTATACCTTCTTCACTGGTCCCTAGAGTATACTTACTAAAACAGTCACAGGGATATTTGCATTCCTAAACTCATAGCTTTTTTAAACCTTTGATGGACCCTTAAGGGACTTGGTTATGGGATGCATAAGAAGAGCATATATGGAAAATATACTGTAAAATTTCTGCTGTCCATATTGTTTAGATTGCTTCCTGTATATTACATGAGAAATTTCTGCCATTTCAACTTCATTTAGTGTAGGCCACCTCTGAGTCCATATTTTAGCCAGCTAAGCAAACAATTATAACTACTTCCATCCACACTAGCTGGCACACGGAGATAAACCCTTTTATATTGATCATTTAATTAATTCACATTTATGAATATATGGGCTTATATTTACATATATAAACATTTTCATATGTACTATATTGATAATTTTAGCCCAAACTAAAATTATTTCATCTTTAGTCCTCCTCAAAATATTGTATTATAGACATAAACTAGTAAAATTTTGAATTATTTAGATGTGTAAGCCATTTTTCCTGCTAGGTCTGACTTTGTATTTGATGAGTGGATAAACTGGGCTCTGTCTCTAGTTAGATATTTGGAGATACTAAGAGTAATAAAAGTAGTTATGGGCAGAATTGACATTCCCTTGCAATACAGCTCTCCAAGACAAAACATAACATAAAGTCTTTGAATGAGGTAGGAAGAGTCTTTATGTATGGGAGGAGGAGTTAATACATCTGCAAAGGAGACTTAGTACTAAGTTGTTTGAGCAGGGCTACTTTGAGTCTTCTGACTCCTGCAAGATACCTACAGTTTAGTTGTTAACATTTACTCTACATTGATCAGTGTCCTTACTTTCATATAAAAATTGCTTATGTTTTTTTACTTGAAATGAGCTTTTAATTTTACAACCTGTTTGACAAAACATTATGTTTGATTTTTATCCAGTTAACTTCATACTTTTAGCTATAGCAGTTTAGGGATTCTTTTAAAATAGTTTCTAGTTTCAGTTTGTGTCTTAATCTGATAACTTAAAATTTCAAGATTATTGCTCTAAAATGACATATAGTATGCTGTCTAGTACAGTTAGAAATCACCCTTTTCTACGGTCATGAATTCCTAAAGCTGTGTATAATATTCTGGTACCCTTTACAGATTTGCACAAATGATAGTTTTATAAAAATGTTATTACTACATGATATGTTACCGGAGTTGTCTTCTGTTCTACTTTGTCTAGATAGTGAATCTTGGATTTCCATTTACATTCATGTTTTCCTCTAGTACCTCAATTAATATCTTTGTGTTTGTATTTGCAACTACCCCTGAAATAAATGTCTGTATTAATGTTCCCAGCTACAAGATAGAAATGGACCTGCCTTATATATGCTGAAAACGTATTCATTTAAAAAGTATTGGATGGCTCATGTAAGCTCCAGGAGAGCAGGGGAATTAGTTTCAGAGACATCACATTCAGGGAAAATGAAATCAGTCAGCAGAACTGGTGTACTTAGGGCACTTCTGCCACAGGATGTTAGACGTTGTTATTCTTACCACCACCACGCTGGTCAGGAAACTTGATTGCGTTGCAACCACCGCCTCTTCCACAGACCATTCTCTTTAGCCCTCTTTTAATATTATGAGCTCCAAATTTGAAGTCCATGGTGGGAGAATCTGATTACTGTTTACTAATTTCTGCCTCATAGATATAAAAAGATTTGAAAATTAAGTTTAATGTCTTTTTATCTTCAAGTTTTAATTTCTACCTAGATTTACAAGGAGGAAATTCTCCCAAGCTATTTTGGGGATTCAAATATGAGATATCTTCCCCCAAATATATATATATATTTTTTTTCTTGTAGTCTTATTCTTATAAATTAGCAGAATATGTCAATAGAAAGGTTTAACTTTAGGTATGTGAAGAGAGAGAAGCAGACAGGCAAGCTAGCCCCATCCTTCTTCCTGACTATTGACAAATAAGATGATCTTGAATCTACTAATACTATTTCTCTTCTGGATGGGCTGGGTTTTTTTTTTCTTGTTTTTTTTTTATCTTTTTCTATCAATAGATCTTATAGAAGATTTACCTCCGTGTTCTTACGTAATGATAGGATTATTACTTTTCAGTCAAATAGCTTATTTTTAGAGGATATTCATTTGATTATTTCTAGGTGTAAATACATTCAGACTCTTTGGTAATGAATAAGGGAGAGGTGTGACCAGATCAGCTGTTGTTAATATGTAGATTTATGGAAGATGCTGCTCTTGGTTTACTAAGACCAAAATTCTTTTCATTTGGAGTATAGGGTTTGACCACATTTCCAAAGGTTCCCTTCCAGTTAGATGTGGACATGTGACTACATTCTGACCAATGGAATGTGGATGAAAATAATGTGTACCATTTTAGCTTCCTATGTATGATTTCCAAGTTGTTTTCCCCTTTCAACTGGTTAGAATGGATACATTATTTAGGAAGTTAAAAATGGTAGAGTCACAGTATGAAAAGAAGAAGAATGGTAAAGGACTGTGTGTCAGTAGAACTTTCATTAATTTCAGTTCAGTTGATAGACCTTGTCACTAACACCTAACACCTTCTATTTATCCTAGATTTCTGGATAATAACTACTTGAACTTTTGTAACTGCAAATATTATCTTTTTTGATTATTTTCTATAAAGTCCCTTCTAATAATGTACTTTTTTGATTTTTAAAATTTTTTTATTCATTCAAGATAGTCTTACATTTAGGAGGGAATCGTGGTCGTACAATCACGAACACATGCATAATGACATAGCAATCCGAGGCTGATGACATTCAATGGTCTCCCCCTTGATCCCATTTTCCCCTCTACTTTACCCCCATGTTAGTTGGGCTTCTCATGGAAGTCGAAGGTTCCCCAGTGCATTGATAACCCACCTACTCCCTTCCTCCAGCTGCTTGATATCAGTCCTATTCCCTCCCACTATCTCCCTGCCACCTTCCCTTCATCACCTAGCATCTCAGGCAAGGTTCCCCCTGCTCTTGTAAAAAATTCACCCATGTTGAGTTTATTATTAGCTTAACCAACTATCAGTCTGTTTCTGATTGTATTCTAGTTTCCACATATGAAAGAAAACATTTGGACCTTGCGTCTCTGAGTTTGTGATATTTCACACAGCATAAGTTTTTTCCATTTCCATCCATTTGTCTGCAAATATCATGATATCGTTCTCTCTAATAGCAGAGTAGAATTCCAATTGGAATCCACTTGTCCAGCGAGGGACATCTGGGTTAGTTCCATAGTTTAGCTATAGTAAATTGAGCTGCTAAACAGATCGATGAAGTTCTATCTCTGTAATAGGCCGATTCTAGGTCGTTTGGGAAAATACCCAAGAGTGGGATAGCTGGGTCATAAGGTGGTTCCAGCCCTAGTTTTTTGAGGAGTCTCTACACTGCTTTCCAGAGTGGCTGTACAAGTTTTGCAGTCCCACCAACAGTGTGACAGTATTTGTCTATTCCCACAGCCCCTCTAGCATCTGTCATTATTCGTATTCTTCATTTTTGCCACTCTGACAGGAGTGAGGTGGAATCTCAGTGAAGTTTTGATTTGCATTTCTCTTATTGCTAGTGATACAGAGCATTTTCTCATATAATTATGGGCTTTTTAGACTTCCTCCACTGAGAAATTTCTGTTTAGCTCCTTAGCCCATTTATTGATTGGGTTATTTGTGGTTTTGGTGTTTTTTTTTTTTTTTGAGTTCTTTGCGTAATCTGGATATTAGCCCTCTGAGGTGTAGCAGGCAAAGATTTTCTCCCATTCTGTAGGTTTTCTCTTGACACTCTTCACTAATTCTTTAGCTGTGCAGAAGCTGTTTAGTTTAATAGCATCCCATTCATTTATTCTTGGCTTTAATGCTTGTGCTATGGGAGTCTTGTTAAGGACAGTGCCGACCCCTATGTCATGCAATGTTGATCCTACTTTTTCTTTAAGCAATTGTAAAGTTGCTGGTTTAATTTCCAGATACTTGAACTATTTTGATTTGATTTTTGTTTTTTCTTTTACTTTTTCTATTAAGAAATTTAGTTATTGTAAATGAAACATGCATACAATAAAATGATATATGTATATATTTGTAAGTTAGATTTACCCCCTAGATTCCTCCCTATTCTCTCACCCTTACCCTTCCCACTATGACCCCTCCCCCTCCTTCCAGATATACCTCTATGAATACCCTATATTATGTGTTACTATGCCTTTGCTGGGTCTAATACTTAAAAGTTGATCACCTTTCATACAAGCCTGGGTCTAGCTCCTGCCTCCACAGATGAGTGAAGACATTTGATTCTTGATTCTCTGGGTTAGGCTAACTTCACTCAACATGATTTCTTCCATTGCCATCTATTTACCTTCAAAGGCTGCAATATCATTGTTTCTAATTACTAAGTAGAACTTCATGGTACATATGTACTGCAGTTTTTGGATCCATTCATCCAGTGAGAGGCATTTGGGTTGGTTCCATAATTTAACTATTGTAAATTGAGCTGCTATGAACATAGATTTTGCTGTTTGATTTGGGTTTTGTGCAGGGTGAGAGGTAAGGATCCAATTTCCGTTGCCTGCTAATGGCTGTTCAGATTGTCCAGCACCATTTGTTGAAAAATCTGTCCTTCTTCTGCACTATGCTTTTGCCCCTTTATCAAATATCAGATGGTTAAAGATTTGGGGGTTTGTCTCGGGATCTTCTATTCTGTTCCATTGGTCTTCATTTCTGTTTTGATACCAATACCATGCTGCTTTTGTTACTATAACCCTATAGTATAATTTCAGGTCAAGAATTGTGATACCTCTTGCTTCTTCTTTCTTGCTTAGTAATGTTTTGGCTATTCTGGGTCTTCTGTTCTTCATATGAATTTGAGAATTGTTTTTTCTGTATCCGTGAGGAATGTCATTGGTATCTTCATGGGGATTGCATTGAATCTGTATAGGGCTTTCCGTAGAATGGCCATTTTGATTATATTGATTCTGCATAACCAAGAACATGTAATATTTTTCCATCTACTCAGGTCTTCTGCAATTTCATTTTTAATGTTTGATAGTTTTCGTTGTAGAGGTCCTTAATATCCTTTGTTAGATTGATGCCCGAGTATTTTATTTCTTTTTTTTTTTGAGGCAATTGTGAATGGGATAGACTTTATGATTCTTCTTCAGTGGACTGTTGCTGGAGTATAGGAAAGCTATTGATTTATGAATGTTGATCTTGTAGCCAGCCACTTTGCTGAAATCGTTTATAAGCTCTAGGAGTCTTCTGGTCGAGTTTATTGGTATGGAGTTTCTTGGTATAGAATCATATCATCATCAAATAGAGACATCTTGATTTTATCTTTTCCTATTTGAATTCCTTCAATTTATTTCTCTTTTCTGATAGCTCTGGCTAGGGTTTCAAGGACTATATTGAATAAGGGTGGTGAAAGTGGAAATCCTTGTCTTTTTCCTGAATTCACTGGAAATGCTTTTAGTCTTAACATTGGCTATAGGTCTGTCATAAATGGCTCTTTCAAAATTAAAATATCTTCCTTTGATCCATATCTTCTCCAGAGTTTTGAGCATAAATGGGTGCTGAATTTTATCAAAGGCATTTTTACATCAATTGAGATGATTATATAATTTTTATTTTTAATTCTGTTTAAGTGATGAATTACCTTTATTGATTTGTGTATGTTGAACCAGCCCTGCTTTCCTGGAATGAAGCCCACCTGATCATGATGTATTATCTTCTTGCTGTATTTTTGGATCCAAATAGCTAGAATTTTACTAAGGATTTTTACATCTATGTTCTTAAGGGAAATTATTCTGTACTCTTCTTTTCTTGATGCGTCTTTGTTGGGTTTTGGTGTCAGTGTTATATTTTCTTCATAAAAAGTGGGAGGGTTCCAACCCTTTCAATTTCATGGGAAAGCTTGTAGAGGATCAGTGTTAATTCTTTAGTAAAGGTCTGGTAGAATTCTGTTGTGAGTCCATCAGTTCCTGGGCTTTCCTATTTTGGAAGGCCTTTGATTGCTGTTTCAATTTTGCTACCTGAGATTGGTTGCTTTAGAATTTCAACGTCCTCCCATGTTAATTTGGGGATGTAGTATGTGGCAAGGTAATTTTCCATTTCTTTCAGATTATCAAACTTGGCAGAGTATAGTTTTTCAAATAAATTCTGATAATCTTGTGAATTTTGGTTGAGTCAGTGGTGATATCTCCATTTTCATCTTTGATTTTGTTTGTTTGCTTCATTTCATTCTTCCTTTTGGTGAAGTTGGCAAGGTCTGTCAATCTTATTTTTTTTTCAAAGAACCAACCCTTTGTTTTCTTGATAATTTGCATTTTGTTGTTGTTCTCAATTTCATTGATTTCAGTTCTGATTTTAATTATTCCCTGTCTTCTATTAGGTTTGGGATTGGATTGTTACTCTTTTTGTAGGGATTTGAGTTGGAGCATAAGACTATTTATTTGGGCTCTTTCCTGATTTTTGATGAAGGCACTCAGTGCTATAATTTATCTCTTAAGAACGCTTTCATCTGAGATTTTGATATATTGTTTCATCATTATCATTCGTTTCCAAGAATTTCTTGATTTCTGATCTCATTACCTCTTTCAACCATTCTTTAGGAGGGTATTATTCAATTTCCAAGTACTTGAGTTGTTTCTGTTGTTTTTCTTGTTATTAATTGCTAAGATCATACCATTGTGGTCTGACAAGATACATGAGACTATATCAACTTTTTTGTATTTGTTAAGGTTAGCTTTGTAGACTAGGATGTGTTCTATTTTGGAGAAGAAGGTAAATTCAGCCAATTTGGGATGGAATGTCCTGTAAATGTCTGTTAAATCCAGTTGATTAATAGAGTTGTTTAGGTTAGAGACATCTTTGTTGATTTTTTTGCTTTGATAATCTGTCTATTGTTGGTAATGGTGTATGAAAGTCCCCCAGTGTTATTGTGTTGAGATTAATGAGGAGTTTAATGTCCTTAAGTACTTTTTCCATATATTTGGGAGGGTTATAATTGGGGGCATAAATGTTAACTATCATTATGTCTTCTTGATGAATTTATTCCTTTTATAGTGATCTTCTTTGTCCTTTCTGACTAATTTTTGGTCAAAATTAACTTTATTGGGTATTAGGATCACAACACCAGCTTGCTTTGTTGGGACACAAGTCTGATAGACTCTTTGCTAACCATTCACCGTCAGTGTGTGTCTAGTTTTGACTGTGAGTTATGTCTCCTGTAGACAGCATATTGCTGGATTTTGTTTTTTGATCCAGTAAGCCAATCTGTGTCTTTTGATTGGGGCATTGAGTCCATTCACATTCAGAGTTAGAATAGATATGGGAATCTGTGTCCCTGATGTTGTGAGTATTGCTGTGTTTTGGCCATCTTGTATATCTTTTAGTGTGATTTATGCTTATTGACTTTCTCTTGTTTAGAGTTGTGGAAGTTGTTTGTGTTTTCCTGTGAATGAAGTACATCCTAGATAATTTTCTGTAGTGCAGTCTTTGTGTTCATGTACCTTCCTAGCTTGAATTTATTATTGAAGTATTTAATTTCTCCACCACATTTAAAGCTGAGTTTTGTAGGTTATATTATCTTTGACTGAAAGTTGTTTTCCTTTCAAAGTTTGAAAAATATCATTCCGTGCTCTCCTGGCCTTTGTTGTCTGATCTTAGAAATCCATAGTAATTTGTTTTGGTCTGCCTCTGAATGTGATTTGGTGTTTTTCCCTAGCTGCTTTTAGGATTCTCTCCTTGATTTCTCTGTTATTTATTTTATAGGTGATATTTCTCTGTGAATTTCTCATTTGGTTAGGTCTGTTTGGTGTCCTGTAGGAGTTTTGAATTTGATTTTCTGGATCAGTTTTTATACAGGGAAAATGATCCTTAGCAATTTCACTCAGAAGGCTCTTAATGTCCCTTGTTTGTCGTTCAGTGTTTTCTTCAATCCTCATTACTCTCCTGTTATTTCTTCTCATCTCATCAAATACTACTTAGAAGTTCTGGTCATGTAGAATAAGTTTCTTTTCTTTTGTGTCCTCCTTGAACCCGATGTTGCTCAGCCTATCTTTGTTACCTGATGTTTGTTCTTTGAGAGGTAAGGTTCTATTTTCTATTGAGTTTACTCTAGTATTAGTATCTTCCAATGAAGTTTTGATTTGATTAACAATGTTTTTCAATTCTAAGATCTCTGCTACATCTCTTTTCAGAATATCTAGTCATCTTCTGGAATTTCTCTCTTATCTCTTTCCCTAAATCTTCTTTCAATTCTTTGATTGATTTACTAATCCTATTGTTGATACATTTTTCTAGGTTTTCATCTAGGAGTAGGACTCTGACCATGGAATCCTTGGTTGGAGAGCTGTGGGGTTGAGGTGGAGGATCATTTCCCTTTTTCCTCATTTTCTGTTACAGGGAGTGTGTCTTGAGGTCCAATAGTGAATAATTGTCTTGGGGGCTTTGCTGATGGTATTGGAGCTTCTTATCTCTTTACTTAGTTGGGCAGGGGTACAATTTGGGTAGCACAGTTCAATGGCTGGCACCCCAATCAGTGAACTATTGTGAACCTTTAGGTTTTCCAAAACCTCAGGGGATAGGGGGTAGAAGTCAATAAGTGCAGTCAAAGCATGCAACAGAAAATGACAACTGTGGCTGTTACAGTATTGATTAGCACCTATAGGAGCAATCAGATTAGCATTTTTCTTCCATGAGAGCTCTCACACTATATTTAGTTAGCAAGCAAACATCTATTTTCAAGTAAGGCATTCTCTTCAGTTTAGCAGGACCTTGTGGGGGAATGTGTTCATGGCTGACTTCTAGGTGGAATCACTTCCCAGTTGAGTTGGTTGGAAGGAATGAGTTTTGGTGATCTCAGCTGACAGTGAGATTCCCAGGACTCCTCCCAGTATTTTTCTTCTTGCAGTAAGGCACTTCTCCCACCATTGGTGTCTTGTATTCACAAAGAGATTTCTCATTCAGCACTGCTTGGTACCCACTGCTTCCACCATCTTCAATCCTCTAGTGTATTTTTTAAAACCCTGGGTGGTTACTGATTCCCCCCACCCCCGGTTTATCCTCACTGAACTGTATTTTGCAACTGTATCCTAGACTCTCAAATTCTGGTAACCAATGATCATAAATTGAAATACAATCTGGGAATCTTTATCCTAGTATCAATCAATGCAACAAAAATGAATTCTATAACAGTATGATAAAAATTTTCCATTTTTTCACTTCACAATGTGACATAGGGTCTTAAACTTCACAATGAAATTATAGGATAGTTCTCTTTTTAGATCCTATTTTCTATTAAAAAAAATTAAAAGCTCTACTTAATAAAGGCCAATCTGCTTCTATATGAAAGGTATCATTTAAAAATCAAAAGATGAAATTATCATTCTATTTTCACATGCTTATATATTTTAGGTCCTATAAATAAAGCTGAGTGGTTTTGAAATCTTGCCAAGTCTTAATATTGAGTTAATAACATGGTAGATACTTTTGTTATTTCTTATTTTTTGCTTAATGTTGGAAAGATTTGTCTATTTTGGTGGAATGTATTTAAAATTATTTATTTCTTAGGAACACAGGGAATGGGTAGGAATACCCAAAGTTTTTTTTCCCTGTCATATCATAGAATTAACTCCTATCTCATTCATCCTTTTCTTGAGATAAGGGAGAAAATAAAGACATTAAGCAATTTCCTGAATATACACTATATGCAAAGACTGTTTTCAATTAATATTTTTATTTTCACAGGGTAAATGTTATTGGAAACCTGATTCCCCTTCCCACTGTTCACCCTTCCTACTCATAATCTGGAGGGAGAGCAGATAAAGGATTTGCGTAGTTAAGCAATGATCAACTCTTACTATTAAACACCTATTATAGACCAATAGATAAGAAATACTGTTTACTTCTCAATGCAGAAAAGATTAAAGAAAGCAATCCTGAATAAAAAATGTGTATGTGTGTGTGTACATGCTAAACAGAATGTCTCTACACAATTTTTAGCAATAAATAGATCCTTAATATTTCTTTATAGCCTTCACTTATTGGATAGGATGAAGTAGACATCAAGAATACTGGAATTTATTGCTGGAAGAATATCTTTTAAGTAAAAAAAAATATAATGCCAACCTCATAATATAAACAGTTTCTGACTGTCCATTTAATTACATGAAATCTTTTTTCAATGTAATATTGTTTGATGTTTTATGTTCATCAAAGAGGAACTTTTAAGTTGTAGCTTCCACATTGCATCATGCATCTCTGTTGTGCAAATTTAACGCACCAAAGTAATACATAATGTGGCAACTTAAAATTGTACACCAGTGAGGTTAGGGGCATATTTTTCTTGAATTACTCAAAACCTATAAGTACTTAGAACTGTAGAATTCTCAAAAAAAAAAAAAAGGGTACTCTATAAATATGCTTTGGGATGAAGTGGAAATACAGAAAAAGTATTGTTTGAATAAATATTTAACTTTGTCTCTTGGCATTCTTAGTTTCAAAATTCCTACATTAAGCAAATTAAATAAGATTCTCTTTGAAAATATATTGATGAAAGTTGTGATGAGTTGATAAAATTATATGAGGAGTTCATATATGAAATATGCTAAATTTAAATATTTTATTCAAGCTAAGAAATTGCATAACACATATAGCCTGAGAACATATGGAAAATCATCATACACTTTTATTTTGTTATGAAATTACAGTACAGATTTTTTTCTAAAAAGTTTGTTAGGAGAAAGGCCTTATATATTTATAAATTAAATCCCTTTGGGAAGGACAGTAAAATCATGTTACTTTGGTTTTGCTGAAATAGTCTTGTCTTCAGCTTTTAATTGGAAGCTGCATTAAATGTAAAATGTAAAACTGTCTTAGATGAGCAGAATTCCTCATCGGTTTACTTGAGTCTACTTACCTATACTAAACCCAAGTTTTACTCTTGCAATTTAGATAACTGAGAAACAGAAGAGAAATATGCACTTGTCTCTTGAAATAATGAAGACAATTAAATGGTCATTTGTAGAAGTTGATTCAATTGGTTCTCTTATTAAATTAACCCAGTTTCCGAGTTGGTAAACAAGGACAATTGATGGTCATTATTTAGAAATAAGGGAAGTTAGGGAAAAAATTAGAGGTGGGTAAGAGATCTCTACATATCTGAATGCGTTTCATTGTTGTTCATTTGTTTATAAATATAGTTGATTCCTCATCTATAATAATTTGACATATTTTTGTCTTTACAATGGTGCAAAAGTGATATGTGTACCTTGAATTTTATCTTTTCTTGGGCTAACAATATGTGTGTGATCCTCCAGCTTGAGCTGGATAGCAGAAGTGAACCTCTGCTCCCAGTCAGCCATTCAGTTAGGAAGGAAAGAACTGAAACTCCAAGCGATGCTGTTGGGCAGGTTCAGTGCATCAAATGTATTTTTGATGTATGATATTTTCAACCTCCGTTGGGTTTATTGGGATATGACCTCATCGTGGGTCAAGAAGCATCTGTGTTCTTCTCATGCAGAAAATCAGAGCATTTATAATGGGGATGGAGCTTGTAAGAATACTTCTGTCTCTGGATTCTTAATTAGAAAGTCAAAGAAGCAGTCCAACTTCTCTGAAATACTTGCCCTTTGTGAAATAATGCTGAAGCTAGTAAACTTATTTTGGATGGCACAACATGAGCCCCTCATTGCTGTTAGGACTAAGGGCAGCAAACCCTTGAGTACAGTGAGTTTTGATATTTATCTGGTCAAAATCACTCAATTATTTATCTCGGAGAAAATAGTAGACAGTTTCCCAGAAATAGAGTAGTGACTATGAGTGTGAATTGACGTTGAATTCAATTTTATTTTATTAGGTACAAGTTTTCTCTATGTCCTTGGAAATGAAAAAATATCATATATTCCTGCTCCCGGAGTCAGGCAGATGCTAGTTGCTTGGCCCTGTCTCTGTCACCCAGGACAGTTCAGATCTTTCACAGGTTCATGAGCATATGCTTTGAAAAACTGATTCCTTTGGGCTTAGGAAAACTTAATAATATAATAAACAGAATTTCCAGGATAGATGGTAAGAGGAAAGTTATTTTCAATGTTGTGAGTAATTTACAATAAGGAGACAATTATTTCAGTGAATTTATATTTGTCTACCATTATGTTTAGAAGATAGCAAGTTGCAGCTATACTAATAATGTCAAAACCAGATAAGAACACAAGGTAATAATAATTATTTTCAGAACTGTCAAACACTATTAAACAAATACTAGATACTTAGTGGGTCACTTATTTTTATAGAGTTTGATTGAATTGCAATGTTATGCTTAATTTGCTATTATTTTACAAACTTGGCAGAATTTAACAAAACTATACCACTTAAAAACTTTGCTAAGTGAAATGTAAAAACATTAAATCTGCATTGAATCAACTTGAGTACAAAATGTACTCTCAAGACTTTTAGGAATGAATGAAAATGAAGGGGGAGGCACACTCATTTCTGATGAAATTGAGAAACTATAAAATTCATTTTGTTTCTTATTGTGGATAGGAATTAAAGAATCAAGAGCCAGTATTTAGATTTATATTTATTGGATTTGAAACTTCTTAAAATTTATGTGCAATATATTTAAGACATAAAGATTGTAAAAGAGATTTAATATATTTGAATTTCTACTTACTACCCCCACATGAGATGAAATCAATTAAGATCTTGGTCCTTTACTTCCTGAAAACTAAGTTAGCATGACCCAGAGACCAGGAGTGCTAATGACTCTGCAGTCAGATGGTATTTGGATTAACAATAAAAAGAACCATTCATGCTAGATTCAAGTTAAATTCTTAAAAGCAATACCGTGCTCATGTGGGCATGTGTTAATAAAGGAAAGGCAGGTAGAGATAGTGAACATAGGCCGTAAAAATGTTTTAAAACTCGAATCTATTTCAGTGTGCTTGCTAGGTTATGTTTATATTTTAGTCTCAGAAACCTCTTCAGAGCACGTTTTCACTGTATAACACCTAACGCATATGTTGTATGTTTCTGAATGCCTCTTCTGTATTGCTTAAAGGATTGTCCATCATCTGTTTTATATATATGATTCTTGCATAGAGAAACGGCAGTGGAACTTTTACAGTGACCCCAAATTTGACAGATCCACCTGTGGAAGCATGAGTTTTAGCAGAATTTTTTTCTCTGCATGGACTAGAAATAGTCCCCTTGTTTATTTCTGTTTTGTTTATTTCTGCCCCCATTTGTTTGTACCAATACTTGTTTTGGTTGCTTTAATGTGACTAATGGATTTAGAGTCACTTTGTTTTTCTCCATATTGCCAATATTACTGTTTCACCTGAATTAGAATGAAATCTCCAAATCTATTTGATAAAAATATTGAGAGGTCTCTATGTATAGTTTAAGAAATGTGCACTTTAAACCAAAAGTATTTTTCATATGCCTAAGGGTATGAAAAGTTTTATAGGTTATTTGTGGAAAATGTAAGACAGGCATTTAGAATTTTTTTTAACCAAGATTACTTAAAGCAATTTGAAAACAATATAATGGCCCAAAATGTTTAGTGTTCAACATTCAGGTCCTAAACAGAATATCCAAAGAGAAGCTAAGTTAGAACTTGAAAAGAAAAAGACTTCATGAGGGAATTTTAATCTCATCACTGTAAATTAGGATTTAGATAGACGAATACAAATAAAGGTGGAATAATGAAAATAGGCATTTGCAAAAGATCCCTCTACAGTTTACTGTTTCCATTTTGTTTTGTTTCATTTTATTTTTTTTCCATCGATTTTCTTCATGGGGACTTAATTGTTATTTCTCAGTGTCTGTTGAAAAAGCATACCATGAATTGGGTCTGCATCATACTAAGTTTACCTTTTATTCCTAAGCAAAACTCTACAGTTTCTTGTAAGTCCTTAAAATGGGCAGCAGAATTCCATTTTCCTTCCAAAAATATTATGATTTTCATGTGAAAGACACTGAGACAGTGGAGATTGAATGTTGGCAAAGCATGAAATTAAAATTTCTAAGATTAGCTGTCTTTCAGAATTACAGGTCACCATCTCCACTGAGATGCTGTAAGGAACAAATAATGTGATGATTGTGGAAACTCAGAGATGTGTTGTTTATTTTGTGCTAGTTACTTTAATCAGCATTGAGATGACTATGATGTGACTCTTTTCCATTAGAAACTCATCATCCAGTTCCACTTCCTAAATTGCAGCGGATAAAGCTAGTGTCTAGATACTTGATGGGACTCAGTCAAGGATACACAGATAATTAACCAGATGGACTGAGCTCTAACACAGGTCTCCTCAGCTCAGAGAGATGAAGAAACATATAGCCTTATTCTCTTTTACATGGAACCAGGAAAACTAGGAATACACAGTTAGCCACACTGCAAACAAATGGTACCAATAAACAGAGTTTCAACATTACCCAGATGTGCAGAAACCAAGAGGATGGTTCCACAATGTCCAATGTAATGAATGGATGAGTGACATCCTATATGATAGTATTGCTGCTTGCATTCTGTTCTCAATTCTACCAATGTTTTAGATGTGTTGCTATATATGTATATATATATATATGATATACATATAATATATAATTGTATCTAAATATATATTAATATATAATTATATTATCTATATATTTATATGTATATTTTCTGGCTGCTTTAACAAATCTGTTATTTCATACCTCTGGAGGTTGAAGTGTAAAACAAGTCTCACTATTGCCTGCCTATATTCAGTAGTTATGCCCCCTACCATCTTCAAAGTCAGCAAAAGCAAGTCTAGTAATTCTCACAGCATCATGCTGACGTTGACTCTTGTTTCCTTTTTTACATTTAAGGAACTTTGTGATTATATTGGGATGTCCAAATAATCCAAGACAATGTTTCTATTTTAAGTTCAATTGGTTAGCAACCTTAATTTCATCTACAGTCTTAATTGCCCTTTGCCTTGTAATATTTTTGCATGTGTAGAGATTAGGACATGGACATCTTTGAATTAACATTTATTTTGTGAAACACACCTGCAGATGCTGTTATTCAAAAGGACTGAACGATATTCTGAACACATTCATGTTTCAAACACTCTGTGTACAGGCCCAAGAAGTACTGGTGAATCAAAAACTATACAGCTCTCCAGTAACAAACTCAGAATTATCTTTGCTTTACTTGAGATCCACACTATATATACAACTATGAGATTATATCACATACTTGGCTTCTCCCATTAGTGCATCTTGTTCTTAGCATTGTTGACTGTTTGGGCTAGATAATTCCTCATTGGAGCTGGGGAAGCATCTACCTTATGTTTTGTCAGTAGCATTCCCCAATTCCTCTCCCATTGAGACAATCAAACATTTCTTCAGACTTTCTCAAAGGTTTCCTGGAGTCCCAAGTCACCTTTGGTTAAATGCCACTGTTCTGGATTGTGAACCTCTTTAGATTAGGAGCCACATCTTTGTATTGCCAGAGTCCTTAATCTATTGCCTTTCATATAGTAACCACCCAGTAAAATTTAGTTGAATGAATAAATAATTAGAAGTCTCAAAATTGAACATTATTACCCTAAAAACAAGAATATCTTAATTCTACAATGAATTTTTGAAATATAGTCAGAGATCAACAAAGTTCCACAGAATATTACACATATACAGTAATCAGTAAAGACTATAACTTGACAAAACTAGTTTTCAATAGCTACCATTTAGCAAATTCACACTATTTGCCTGGAATATTGAACCAGCTTCATATTTGATGCATGTGACTGAGACTTCCCTGAAACCTGGAGAGGACACCAATGTTTTATAGAGCCTTACATATCACAAGTAGAAAAACAAAACTTACGATATATTTGTTCGATTTTTGGCATCTTTGATGTTAAATCCATTGTTAGATTGGATCAAGGACAGGCAATGAGGACACAGCATGACCCTTTAGCCTTGAACATCTGCTCTCATAACCCCAGAGGAAAGCTATTCCACATCTCTTGCCTTATGTCTCTGAAATGAAGGATGGTGCTTCCAAATGCTGTAAAGATGTGTGGATTGTGCTGCTGTTGACCTCAGAGAGGAACATGGACTTGGAGTATGGGGAGCATTTGAGGAGTGAAAACATTCAGATGAGAGAACAAACCAACTGATTAATTAGCAAAATTCTTCCTCTCAGATAACATGAGTGCAAATATTCTTACATAGCAAGCATTTTTTACAAAAGTATTGAACTTCATTTTCTCTATCTTTGTATCCTAAATAGTAGTTCCAGTGTTACTCAACAATTAGCAGAGATTTTGTAGCACTTACCGATGGAAACATTTTGCAATAAAGACAACTTTTAAATTTGCATGTATAAATACACATATATTATATACATATATCATATATATTACATATGTATGTATATCCAGATATAACATTAAATGTGGTCTTCATTGATTTTATTGGCAATTGGATGGACTGAATATTTGAATTTATGGATAATCTTATCAAAATATTTAATAAGATTTCATTATATTTAAAAACAAGGAAGATATTCATGTCTACAATGGAACAGGACAGAGAGCCTGGAAGTAAATCCATATACATCTAAAGCAAACTGATTCTTGACAAAGGCACTAAGAATACATGTTGGAGAAAGGACAGTCTCTTCAGTAAATGGGAAATTAGATATCCACATGCAGAGGAATAAAACAAGACCCCTATCTTTCCCCATATACTGAAAGCAACTAAAAATTGATGAAAGGCTTAATTATAAGACCAGAAACTGTGAAATTACTAGAAGAAAACATAGAGGGAGATACTTTATGACATTGAAATGGGCAAAGACTTTTTGGATAAGATCCCCATAGCACAGAAAACAAAAGTAAAAATTAGATAAATAGGATTATATCAAGCTAAAAAGCTTCTGAACAGCAAGGGAAATGATCAACAATGTAAAGAGACAGCCTATAGATTAGGAGAAAAAGATTTCAAATTATTCATCTGACTAGGGATTAATATAAAGGATATGTAAAGAACCTAATATAATAGCAAAACCCCCAAATAACCCAATTAAAAATCAGCATAGACCTAAATAGACATTTTCTCAAATAAAGATATAGATGGCTAATACATTTATGAAAAAATGCTCAACATCACTAATGATCAGAGAAAGGTGAATCAAAACCATACTGAGATACCACCTCATTCTAGTTGGAAGAGCCATTATCAAAAAGACAAAAGATAGCAAGTGCTGGTCAGGTTGCGGAGAAAAGGGAACCATTGGTGGGAATATAAATGAGTTCAGCCGTTATGGAAAACAGCATAGGAGTTCCTCAAAATGTTAAAAATAGAGCTACCATACCAGCAATTCAATTTCTAGATATATATCCAAAGAAAATGAAGTCAGCATGTGAAGGAGACATCTGTTCTCCTCTTGTTTCACTGCATTTACTCATAATAGCTAAAAAATGGAATCAATCTAAATTTCCATCAACTGATGAAGAAAATGTGGTATATACACATACAATGGTGTACTATTCAGCCATAAAAAGGATGAAATCCTATCATTTGTAACTGTGGGCTTGCAACTGGAGGTCATTACAAAAAGTAAAATGAACCAGTCATAGAAAGACAAATGAAACGATATATGATCTCACTCATAAGTAGAATCTAAAAATGTTGATTTCATAGAAGTTTGGAGAATAGTAGTTACCAGAGGCTGGGGAGATTAGGAGGAAGAGAGGAATGGAGAAATGTGAGTCGATGGGTATGAAGTTACTCTTGGGAGAATCAGTTTTGCTGTTCGACTGCACCGAAGAGGTGACTATAGATTACAATAATGTACTATATATTTCAAAAAAGGAGAAAAGATTTTAAATGTTTTCACCTGAAAGAAATGATAAATGTTTGAGAAGATAAAAAATGTTTATTTTTATTGAATTTTGATATATATTTGATACTTGTTAATAGTAATGATAAAATATACTTAAATTTTGTGCATATTTTGAATATAATTATATTATTTTAAGGATCCTTTAAATCATTAGGATCAATAAGAGGAAAATTATGTGAAAATCTTGATTTTTTTAAATGACCATCATTTATATAATAGTTCACATTATATAAATTTGTATTTTGTTACTTATCCTAAAGCCTCTGGGCCAATCAACAGAAGGACTGGTCTTTAATATTTGCCAACTTTTGGTCATATAAAAATCATAGCTGTACACATATTGTCATTATGAAGGTATATTTGTCAAGGTAAGATGATAGAACATATTTTATTTAACAGTTTGTTGGCTTGATTTATAACTTTTAAATATTTAGACATATGGTATGTGGGTCTCTATTTGTATTCTTGTCCCGGGTGGGCCTACATACAACAGCTTTATAAGGTTGGTATTATTGCCATCACTTACAGAAGGGGCCTAAGGCTCAGAGGAATTAAAAAAACTTGCTGAAGTCCTCCTGTAAGTAAGTACAAGAGCCAGCTTCTCACCCTGGCCCCCTTATGCCTCCAAAGCCTCACAGAGCCACAACATCTGTCAGTTACTAGCGATTACATCTCCAGCTTATGGTCTTTATGATGAAAACACAGAGATGGAGAACATATTAGAGAATAGGGATATTGCTCCTGTCAGCTGCCTGCTTCCTCTAGAAATGTTGGCTACATCTTGCGTCTCAGAAGCACATGTGTGTGTATATGCACACATGCACACGTGCATAGGCATGTGTTAGAAGTTGAGGGAGGAATTAGAAACTGAAGCTCTAAGTTTGCTTTATAAATAGCAAAGTATAATGGTCTTTTATTTGAGGACCAAAGAATATTTAGTTGTTTTAAATAAGAAACAAAAATTGGCTTCAGTCAGTTTAGATATTAATGTCCTATACTCTTTTGTGGAATGAATCAATATCTAGTAACAATTAGTGTCTTTAGATATTATAAAGAAAATTCATCCCTTTCTTGCTCATTAAATGAAGAATTTATCCTCAACTGCCATGGATCTTCCTGAGTTTAAGATTATACATTATTGGTTAATGCAATGAACACAATGATGACTTATGGAGAAAAATTGCTTGGGTTAAAATCTTAGCTCTATCAGTCCTTACCCAGGTGGCCTTGGGAAAATTATTTAATCTCTCAGTCTCAGTTTTCCCATCTAGAAAATGGGAATAGTAACAGTCCTTGCCTCATGTGGTTTTAGGATTAAAAGACTCAATGTATATTTAAAAACTTAGAATGATGCCTAATAAGCATTATGTACACACTTATTACCTCCTAATGAATATTGATTTGAGACTTCTAATAGTTACTTATTGAGATTCCAAATGCTTAGTATATTACTATTTACTAAATGACATTTTAAGGGGAGTAAATGAAGTTAGTTATTTAAAAGTGTTTCATTTAGGTCAGTTAGTAGTTACCTAAAGTTTCTTAATTAATTTACTTCTATATATAAGAATCAATTGCATTTGCCAACATTTCCAAATGATATCCTTTTGTGGTCTCCTATGAATATGTGAAACCTGGGTAAACTGGGTAATGTGAACTAAATGTATCTGAATTGACTGCTCTTACTCAAAAGCTATCTCACCATTGGGTAGTTTCACTGGTTTATTCTGTTGAATACTCGGATCAGAGCACCTTCATAGGACCTAACCATATGAAATAAGTATTAGCAAATAAGGAAGCTACTGAATAACTGAGATATATCTATGTTTTTAATAATGAAGAAAAGACATATACATTTGATTTTAAAATTTTGGCACCCATAATGTCTGAGAAGTAATGCCTATTTATTATATATCAATCAAGACAGAAGTCATCTTGAATCATTTAAGAATTTAAAAATATCATTTATATCACCTGTTGTAGTTGAAGATATTTTTCTAATTGAATGCCTATCTGAATTTAAAATAAGTCATTCCATTTTATGTTTCACTATGTAGAGATTTTCACTTTATATATACCTTCCCAGAAAAATAAATAATTGTAAACTGAGGTCTAACTGTATTGAAAGCAGAGGCATTTTAGTAAAAGCATTTTGTTTTTATTTAAGTCCTGAAGTCTATATTGTCGCACTCTAAGCAGCCACAGGAAATAAACATTGGATCACTGCAGACATCTTCTTGTGGTACTCGGTCTCCATGCTCCAATTTAAGGGGAAGTTCTACATGTATTTATAAATCTTCACTACCTTCTGGTTTTGAGTGATCTGAAGCTGAAATGTCATCAAAATTATTAAAGGATTTCACAAAGCCTAAACATATGCAATGCAAAATATCCTTGACATGGTAATAAAGAGCATACTAGCATTTAGTGTAAAAAATTGTTTGCTGTCAATTGGAAAGTAAACAGCACATAATACTCCATTTATTATATTGCAGATCATGTTCCCCAAACTGAACAATATATGGCAGGAAGTCAAGTAATATGCCATCAAGTTATTGTGTGCTTGTTAAGTTTGCAAGCAATGTTTTGTGATCCTTTAGTGCTTAGACTTATATCGGATTCTTTGATGTGCTTGCTGTGTCTGTACA